>CALYCZ020000334.1:0-16716 GCA_944470555.2 Heterobilharzia americana | reverse complement strand
TCAAGCCAAGCTCATCACTGGTGTACCGGGAAACAATCAGTTCATACAGCTGAATTAGTTAAGATCACTTGAGTCTGGCTTGCTGACTGTGATGGACCAGTATATCCGAAACCAACTGATCAGTTTGGAAATAATTTACAAATTGCATGGTCCTCGTTACTATTGTTTAACTTTAACTGAAGAACCCTGTTCCAAACAAGCAAAACAGCCGCCCGATGTTTAAATCACTCTGATCTAACTCATGATGTTTTCAGATCTAACTGAGTGGTTTCTAACTACTCAAGTTGTTCGGTAGTAGTATATCTCTATAGTATATGACACTTTTTTGTCCAACGTCACACCATATGATTTCACTTGAATGCTTTCCAACTGAAACATTGTTGTCACCACAGCTGTGCAGTTGAGAGACTACTCAACTGTGCGAAATTTGGACATGCACCTCGCAGTTTGTAAAGTATTTGCAAATTAACCAATCTATTTAGAGTTTTAATGACAAGAAAGTAGAACGTAAATCTTACCTAAACCCTAACTAAGTGAAACCATGAAATCACTATTACATATAATGTTGTCAGATACTTTTATTAATCGATTTGTATATGTGAATAACACCTCATACTTCAGTATGTTTGAAGATACAACAGTTTAGCTGAGCTACTAGATGGTTGTATAACAATATCACCTTTCTGAATGCACTGCTTTCCTATATCTGAAAACCAAATAACAAATGAAAGGAAAAAAAAACTGAATTTGCATAACTGTTTATTTAATTTTTCCTTATTGTATCTTAATGACTCAATGCCCATTCAACAACAGTTGATGGGACCTTCATACATCTCACTCATCATGAGAGACTTCACTGTATCGACTTGTTACTGTGTGTCAAATAAATGATGAGCTACACCACTTCTAAATGCGGATAGACTTATAAAACTCACATTCATAGGCATTTATTCTTAACAGAGACCCACATTTCGTTTTATTTCTTACAATTTACTTACTTTCCCATGAATATGTGAGTTTATTTGACGGTAAAATGAGTATGAATATTGTCTAGTTTTGACTATATGATTAGGTTTACTGACTGTTGATTAATTTATACTATCGGTGTTTCAATGGCATAGTGAAATAATTTAGTCAGTTACATCACAGGTAATCAACCTTTTTTATATTGCGAAAAAAACTGGACTTAAATCAATCGTAAATTAATGAGTCAACACAACAGTAGTTGACTATGATGTTTGACTGTATTTGAAGTACCAAACCAACATATAAGTCCTGTAGAATATGGAATTCTTTTACCGTTGTCTTTCAGCTCTTGTATATATAAATTTTAGAAAAAGATGAACAAGGGAATTAGGCAGCGTTAAATGTTAATTCCGAAATTCTCACTTAATCAACTTCAGAAAAAAAACATGAGAATAAATCATCATTCTTTCTTGTTCATATTTGTTTAAAGTAATAAACATTATTAAGATACTATAGGCTAGAGGTTTGTGAGGATTTATTGGTTTCAAGATGGCTTTCATCACAGATGACTGATATCATCGAAAATCTGGAAACACTTGACAACTGTTTCATCCTGGGCAGTGCACACGCATGACTATGCCGAAGATTAGACGCATGACATTCAGGCTGTATGATGAACACAACTATTCAGTCACTAAGTCAGATGCCGTTATTCAACATTTTCCTACTTATGCTAGTTTGCAGTAGAGCATGACCTTCATGCAATATCCCCGTTGAATTCTCCCCAAAGTTTTCAATACTTCCAATGTCAATCCGTGATAAATATCGTTTTCAAGCATTGTGATAGTCATAATCGTTATTTTTTTTAAAAAAAAATAATTTTCATTGACTCGAGAAAACATTTTAGTGAAACTCTACACCATTTATGAGTGATGTCATATATTACATATATATATGCATTGATCATGGTAAATTTCAGCACTATCGGTTATCTAGAATTATTTCAAGTTGTTATTCATCGAGGGCTGACATCACTTGGAGGAACAAAGGAAACCTGGGAGCACTAGACAGCAGTGCGCACCCACGACCCCACAAGCAGGGATCGAACCCGCGACCTTCAGGTTCCGCGACCAGCGCGTTACCATTGAGCTTAGCACTGGGTCAGAATCCAATGCTCCATATTTCCAACTTCTCTTAGCTCACGATATAGCGCAAACCGCCACCCAATGTCATCGTTGAGTATTTGTCCTCACGGCCATCAGGCTTGACTCCACCGGTAACGACTTCTCATTGGAACTTCGGGAATACTTCTCGAAGCTAGTCACCAACGAGCACTAGTTCAATTAAATTTTGAGGGGGTTGTGGAGATTTGGAAATATTTCAAGTTGTTATTCATCGAAGGCTGACATCAGAATTAGTCTGAGACCAAAGTTATTTCCAAAGACTATTGTAAACTGACTAAATCTTGAAAAATATAAACAGTTCAAATCTCATAGTAGTCTACTAAGAAAGATAAACAGTAAAATAATATCCTTGAATTTTGAATAATTTCTATCTAAGAAGATTTTTCATTAGAATAATAAAACTAGTTGTTTCCTCTGCAACACCTTATTAACTGTATACACCATGTAGTTTCTCCTTTATTCTTCTATAATATATTTATGTCCTTCAAAGTACATGAAAATGTGCTTATTCAGCAGAATTCAACGAATATGCACCGAGGATACTTTAGAAGATGAAAGAAGAACACTGACCGATATTTTGTTGGAAAATAACTATCTATCAACATTTATCAGGCAGAACAAAATCAGCAGAGCGTCAAAACTAGAACTGCAGTCAGTCCCAAAGAAGGATGTCTTCATCAGCCTTCCGTACAAAGGTGACTCTCATAGTGCAAACCTTAAGCAGAGACTTAACGCTGCTGTTAGAATGACTTATTATGCAACCAGGGTTCGAGTAATCGAAACCACGAAGCCCTTATATTCCCCCAAACCCCCACAGCATGTGAACGATAATGTCACATACCATTGTATCTACCAATTCAAATGTACGTGTGGTGACACATACATAGGGAGGACTAATAGATCCATGCAAGTAAGGGCCTCGGAACATATTCCAAAGTGGCTTCAGAAGCAAATCAAATCACCTGAACCTATAAATGTTGGTA
Source organism: Heterobilharzia americana (assembly GCA_944470555.2). NCBI lineage: Eukaryota > Metazoa > Platyhelminthes > Trematoda > Strigeidida > Schistosomatidae > Heterobilharzia > Heterobilharzia americana. The sequence goes on along the minus strand of CALYCZ020000334.1, from coordinate 13,583 downwards.
GCAGACATCCAAGTTCTTCGATCGCTAAACATATCATTGAGACAGGTCACAAGATTCATATGGCTACTTCCTTTACACCTATTTATTACAAAACATGTTGAGGAGGGATCCTGAAATTTGTTGAAGCCTTAGCTATTAGGAAGTTGAAACCACCTTTATGTATTCATAAACAATTTGTGTTGTCACATTAAACCTTCCTTGGTAAATTCAACTATTGAAATACCAAGTTCGATGTACTTTTACTTTTTCGCCCTATTGACTTTCATTGTTATTCGGCCTTTAAGTCAGCCTTTCTATCTGACCCCCTTTTTATTTTTTCTCACCTCTTATCTTCATGAGTTTTTATAATAAATACCTATGACAAGTAGATGTGTGATCAGATAGTTCGAAATGTGTTGCACAAATACATTACACGGTTCAGACAATTTATGTCTTCTTATTGTTGACACAGAAAATCAAGCGGTTACTAGAAAAGCCTTCAAAATTATCCATCAGATTCCAATTAATTTACATCATGGATTACGCACTTGCTTACTTCAAATAGCAGAGGCGATTACAATCCACCTTCACAAACCTAGCCTTTGTATCCAAAAGAAGTATGTTCGACCACTTTCATTACTGTAATCGTCAACATGATGTAACTTCTAGCTTCCTTTTGTACACCTCTTCCCCTTCTTCTTTCTATCAATATTCATTTCGGTCTCTCATTATTACGTAATGGCTTACTGTGGATGACTGAACACTCATCAGAAATCACTCCATTCACCTAAGAATAGTAGCTTATTTCATATTTCCAATTTTAGTAACTCTATTGATTATTTACATCATTATTTGCGAAACATCACCAGGTGATTGGTAATTTGATTAAATTGTAAAACTATTAGTGCATGTTAGTGTAGAGCTCAAGATGAAGATCTAATTGAAAAGGAATATACATTTCTTCGTTCAATTAGTTAGTTACTTGACTATCCTGCTGGTTGACAGTAGTGGTAGTAGTAGTTCGTAAGGTAGTTTATATACAACATAATTTGACTGACTGATTTGGAAAGGAGGCCAGATATTTTTGAAGGGGTGTAGTTGTTGTTAATGGAATCAGCAATCATGAGAAATTATACGTTTCAAGCCTACTTCACACGTGAAGTAGAATTGTCTCATTCTCTGTGAATTTCACCTTAGCACAAGTGCTTACAGATAGCGTTGGGTAAAGAAGCTGTGTACCGATTTTGACAAGCACCATCATCACCATGATGATTGTGATCATGATTTTGTTTCAAATGGATAACAGGCTGCAACATTTGAACAGGTCAACTATTTATCATGGATCCACTTCATGCGCCATCATCATCATGATTGGGTTTTCAATGAATAACAGGCTGCAACATTTGAACAGGTCAATTATTTATCATGAAATTTGTAATCTCATGCTGATGCTGAAAGTGATATGCAGTAGAAGTAGGAGTAGGGGTAGGGGTCGTGGTGTTGCAGTGACAAAAAAAAGGTGGATGGTATGAACGAAGAAAATTCAGTTGAATTCAAATCAAATCAAAATCATCATCATGTGTAATTAATGTGATAACATCCATTATATTAGGTTGTATGCATAGTTAGTTGGCTGTGCGTCAAGCAAGAGAGAGAGAGAGAGAACTAAGTGCTGTATGTTGAGAGTGGAATCCATGTGGTGATTGATTGAGTGTGTGATTGCATACATACAAATGAAGAGTAGTTACATGAATTTTTAACCATTATCTGTACATGAAGCTAACTATGGGATTAAAAGTGTATAAGAATGTATTTCACGAGATTTTGAATAATAACTGTTGATACATAAGAGGGTTAAGAGACGTGAAGATTATCAATCAAAAACACTATGAAACGGGAATACTCTCAAATGTTCGTATTACATAACCTTCTGCTTGTTTACTAGATACATAATGGTTTCACTTTGTAATCTATGTTCACCTTATAAACCATTTCGAAATCTTGCTCAACCCATTTTTATCGTCTGTCAACCTTTATTTCATTATTTGATACAGTATTGATACAGTATTGTTTACTTGATTACCTTCCAAGTTATTATAATAATTTATTTCTGAAATACCATGGAGTAAATATTATTGTATCACATTGTCTGCCACACCAAATAAACAAATCTAATATGGAGTTATACTCTACTGTAACAGTGGTTAAATCTCACATTCACATTCCTTTCATCAACTAGGAAAATTATTATAGCTATAGGCACTATTGTAATCTACTTGGTTGTGGTTGGCAGAAGAATTCAGGATGAGCGTTTCGTCCTATTTGGGACTCGTCAGCTGGATGTACCTGTTCCCAATGGGACTCGGACCTCGTACCCATCACTTCAAATGCTGGAGCTTTATCCACTAGGCCACTGAGGCACAATAGTCACCTCTAGAATTCAAACAATTCAACTGAGTATAACAATGGAAAATAAAAGTATATCAACACATAGCTAAAACCATAATTATTGTCATTTCAATCTCACACCATTTAAATTTGATTTCCCTCTCAAGTCACAGACTTTAAATGTCATAATTACACATACAAATATATAGATTGAGAATAAGTTCTTTGAAAAGAATCTTCTTCGTTGAGTTTTCTATTGTTTATGTCAAAGTGAAAACTGTGAATTTGCAATTTTCGAATCCTAGACCTTGTTAGATATGCATTTCCATGAGTGTGAACAATAAAGTGAGTCCAAAAGTCTCTCTTAGGAATAATAAGCTCATAATTCCCATTGTGACATCAAGAAACGTGAGTAAGACGACTCTTTCCATCAAATTTATTCTCAACTAGTCAAATCTCAATAGAATGATCAGTCTTGGTTGTATTGTGTTCTCTGAGCTCGGAGAACAGCTCAGAGAACACAATACAAACAAAACGATCCACCTGAGCTACAAATATTCTCCATCATTTCAAGAATGATCAGTTTTTGAAAAATAATTTACAAATTGAACAGTCCATATTGACATTTCTCACAGCTAAGTAGTTTTTTTAACTACACGACTATAATGTCGATAGGATTTCTGTTGGAAACTAACTAACCAAAATCATAAGCTGTGTTCTCTGTCACGAAAGTATCATCAACTAAAGAAGTATACTACTTTTGAGCAACTTGTGTAGTCAGAAACAGCTCAAGCTTATGTAAAATTTGCAAACTGAGCATCCTACTTTATTTCTACTGATTTCCTCAAACCAGCTAGCTGGGACTCCTGTAATCTGAAGTAATTAGGCCCTATGATCTGAAATTTTCCGGTCACATAACTAATGAGCACAGAGTAAAATGAACAAAAAAGCCATTTGGCGTTTAAATCACTCCTATCTAACTAGTGAATGCTTTTGAAGTGAAGACAGGAGTGAACCAAGGTTACCTACTATCCCCCATGATATTCCTGATTGTGGTGGACTGGATCATGCAGCAGACAACAGTGGGCAGCGAGAAGAGGGGGATACGCTAGCTGGACTGCGGAAAAGAACCTAGAAGACTTGGATTTCGCTAGTGATGGCTTGTGTCTGATGTCACACAAACTTGAAGATCTGCAGGCAAAAACTAACAAGTTGATAGAAGAGGCAGCGAAGACGGGACTTCAGGTGAATATAGAGAAGACAGAAGTGATGAAGATACCGCACCAACAACTCTAACAACAACAACAAACTCCAGTCACCATCACCATCAACGGGAGAAACTTAAAGGAAGTAACCTCCTTCACTTATCTAGGAAGCACTGTTTCAACTACAGGCGGGACGGACGAGGACGTCAAAGTCAGAATCGGAAAAGCAAGACAGGCGTTCATTTGCCTGAAACCAGTGTGGACATCTTCTGCTCTGCACTCAGCATGTGGAACAACATCCGGATTTTCAACACCAACCTCAGTCAAGTCAGTGCTCTGTATGGTTCAGAGACTTGGCGCGTCACGAAAGGTATTTCCAATAAACTACACATATTTTTCAACAACTGCTTACGCTCACTCGCTACTGAATATCAGATGGATTGCCAGAAAGAATAAGCAACAAGGAGCTCTGGGAACCAACCGACCAAGAACCTATCACCCAACAAATATGCAGAAGGAAGTGGAGATGGATTGGGCATGCACTGAAAAGGCCGACTGAGGACATAACGCGTCAGGCCAGTTACTCGAGTGGAATCCCCATGGGAAGCGACGAGTTGGACGTCGGTGTCGAGGGTGACATGGAGGAGATCGTGAGAGGAGGAAATGAGAGCTTGTGGGCTGTCGTGGGACCAGGTTCAAAAGATCTGAGAGAACAGAGTTCACTGGAGACGTGCTGGTGAAGCCCTATGTTCCACTAGGAACCCAAGGGATTAATAAATATAAAAATAAAAACTAACTGGTGATGTCTACAAATCAACGTGAATGGTTTCTAACTACCCAAGCTGTTCAGTAGCAGTTTACTTCTGTACAGTTCCAGATATATAATACTTAAAAACTACAATCCGTGGAAAAATTTAAATAGAAGGTTATAGAAGTTACATCAATAATGGTTGTGGTCATGATTATATTTGCTGGTTGATGAGGAATGCTTGAATGATAATAAAAAGGGGTTATGTAACAACTTTAATTCGTTCATATGATGAATATAGACTACAAAATATTGAAAACATGATAGAGCTAGTGAACGATTAAAGGATTATGTAATGGTGAGTGAAACAAGTCAGCTGAGATAAAACGAAAATGTTTCGTTAAAAGTTTCACTTATTAAGAAGACTAAACAAAGTGACACCGGAAACTATCCAATGCGAAAATTAATGATAATGACGATATAAAGACATAAAGATTGGCCATGGGAGATCTACCCCTTTCCACATTGTCTAGTCCTGAGTGCTAACTGAAATATATCCATAATTTTTGCAATGTGGTCACCAAGCAAGAATACTCCGTATCACAGTGCACATTTTAAGATACTAGTCGGTTGGAGGCAAACGGTGGGAAGGCTTGAACTAAAGTTTCAAGCTTGTTGGTACTCGATGGAACTGATGTCCAACCTGAGATGGGAACCCGTGATGCTGACCGTCCTAGCTTGGTGACAACATTTCAAAAATGACTGATAGAGTTCGGTTAGCACTCAAATCTAGACAAAATGGAATTTTTTACCCTGCAATGATTACTCAGTGTATGTAGCCCAGTCATACAGAAGGACAATCAAGAATTGAATAGACCAGTGACAACACTACTGACTGCAACAGGATTTGACGCGAGTTTAAACCCTACGCAAGGTATCAATCCCGGCGAGGCTACAGATGCGCCCTACTGACGAGTGTCAACAAACTTGAAGCCTGGGTTCAAGACTTCCTTCCGATTGTCTCCAACCAACTAACAGATTAAAGCCAATGTCATTAGATAATTTGATTGGTTGTGGCTAGCAAAAGAAACCACGACGTGCGTTCCGTCCTATTTGAGACTAGTCAGCTGGATGTACCTACACCCTAGTGAGTGTTGTCGTTCCCACCGAGAATCAAACCTTATGCCATCGCTCCAAGCACCAAAATGTTACCAACTATGCCAAGGAGGAACGATAGGCACTTCTTTTACAGCGAGTAATATTCATTACTATTTATTAACATACTTGTTGTTCTCCGTTGTTTTGTTGGATCGAATTGTTCGACCTCTATTGGCATATGAGTTCCTATGCGTATGCCTAGAGTCGCAAACAGGACGAAAAGCGCGTCCTAGATTCTTCTGCTAGCCACAAGCGACCAAATTATTATAACTAACATTCAGGCGATATCGAGTCATCCATATGGAGCCCATATACCAACAGAGGTCGAACAAGTCAATCCAACAAACCACCGGAGAATTACAAGCATGTCAATAAATAGTAATGTCAGTAGAGTTCCAACTAAACTTCCTGAGGAGTGGCCACCCTGTTAACTAATGAAATGATGAAATAACTGACTTCAAATGAGGATATTAATCCAGTTTTTGACAAGAAATGATGATGAATAGTGAATTGTCAGCCTGATTTGAATTATACCGTGACTAAAGTTTTCATTTCAACCTCCCCTGGTTAACTAGTCCACTAGTTACTAGCCAGTCCTAAGCCCGGGTAAAGACGGAAGGTTGGACATACCCCAGAAAACAAATCTAACCGCTAAACAAACTTCAAAGCACAAACAAAATATACAAAATAATAACAAAATTATTCCTCACTGAAATCCGAGAGGCGAAATGATGCCAGTTGGTGAAAGCCTGCCTGCAGGAAGCCAATTGGCCGATGTGTCTTCTCTCCCTCAATGAAAGCGAAAGTAAACTTGGGGACATGGAATGTCCGTACCATGTTATAACTCAGCTTTTTAAGCAGCCCGGATTGCAAACGAGATGAGAAGGTATCACATTGAAGTGCTTGGAATTTGCGAAAGCTGGTGGAATTGGAGTGGAGTCTCCAAACTGTCAACTGGAGAATCAATAATCTACTCCGATATTCTCACCCACACGACAACCACGAGCACACTGAGTAATGGGAGTGGCTATCATGATGTCCCCAACAGCTTCGAAGGCTCTCTCTCATGCAGTGGGAACCAATCTCCTCCACCATCAGGATCGTCACAGCAAGATGGATTCAACTCAAAAGGAAGGAAGGAAGGAAGGTCACAATCATACAATGCTACTCCACGCACCTACAAATAATGCAGAGCAAGAGAAAAAGGAGGAATTCTACAGACAACTCCAATCAACACTGGACAAGATCCCACCACAGTTGGCAACATGAATGCCAAACTAGGAGCAGACAACACAGGAAGAGAACTCATCCATCATGGGTCGAGAAGCGCTCGGTGAGATGATGAACGTGAATGGACAACATTTTGCAGAATTCTGTTCATTCAACGATTTGTTGATTGGAGTCAGGCAGTGTGTTCAAACACAAGGATATCCACAAAGCGAGCGACATGGATTTCACCAGACACCAGGACACACCAAAAATCAGATCGACTTCATCTCAATCTCGAGAAAATGGAGACACAGTCTACTTGACACAAGGTGAAGAAGAGGAGCAGATGTAGGTTCACACCACTATCTAGTGCAAGGAACCTGCCTTCCAAATCAAGTTCAAAGCTTTCAAGGAAGCTGGTGATAGACCGCAGTTCAAGTACAACACTCAGAACAGAAACTGAAGGACGATACTACAAAGGAAATCTTCACGACAGCCACCCAGCAAGACAAAATGGGAGATATCGAGAAACATCCTTGAAGAAACCTGTGTGGAAGAACACTGGAACTCTTTGAGGGCTATGTGGAAAGAAACCTGCACAGCCGCATTAGGAAGGGAGAAGAAAGGAGACAGAACAGGGAATGGATCTCGACGGATACATGGAAGCTGAAAGAGGAGGGAAAGGAGGATGGTGAAACAGAAGATAAACCAGTGCAGTGCAAGGATGCTCAACGACAAGAGGAACCGAGTACAATGTATAAAACACAACACTGGAGAAAGAAGTGAAGAAGAGTGCACGGAAAGACAAAAAACACTTCTACACTGGCAAGACACTGGCAAGTGAAGCAGAACAGGCTGCCTCAGGTAGGAGAGATAGAGACCTGACAACACTGTATCAAATAAGCAGGTTACTTGCTGTCTGGGAAGAGATCAACACTGACGAAATCAATAAAAGATGATGACGGAAATTGAATTACGAATGAAGAGAAACGAAGGAAACAATGGACCGACCACTTCAAGAAGCTCTTGAAACGAACACCACCACCACCACCTGCACTTCATCCACAAATACCACCTACAGCCCAGCCGCTGAACTACAAGTTAACATCAATCCTCCAACAAGTGTGGAAGTCCTGAGTGCCATAAAGCTACTGAAATGTGGGAAAGCAGCAGGACCAGATGGGATCCCACCAGAAGCACTGAAAACAGATGTGGACAGCGGAGAACAGCGGGCATGCTCACACCACACCACTACTGCAGAAGGTGTGGAAGGCAGAGAAGGTACCTGGCCATTGATTGGAAGAAGGGTTACCTTGTCAAACTCCCAAAGAAGGGAGACCTCAGTGTTTGCAAGAACTGGTGCGGAATCATGCCCCACTCCTGTCCACCCAGAACAAGCAAAATATTAATCCGCATCATCCTGGAGAGGCTAAAGGATGCGCTAGATTCAAAACTACGACCGGAAAATGCTGGTTGGATTCAGCATAAACAAATCAAGTGCCGACCAAGTTGCAACGCTACACTACGCATCATCATTGAACGGAGTATAGAATGACAGTCAGCTCAACTCTAAATCAACTTCATCGACTTTGAGAAGGCCTTTGACAGCGTCAACCGAGAGGTAATTTGGCAGGCAGTTGCTTCAACACTACGGAATACCACAAACATTTATCAGTCTCATTCAGCAACTATGTGAAGATGCCACATGCCAAGTAATTCACAATGGGAAGCTCAGTGATGCTTTCGAAGTGAAGACAGGACGGAGTAAGACAAGGCTGTCTACTATCACCCATGATATTCCTGATTGTGGTCTAGTGGACTGGATTGGATCGTGCAGCAGACAACAGTGAGGAGTGAGGAGAGGGGAATACGCCAGCTGGACTGCGGAAAAGAACCTCGCAGATTTGGATTTCGCCAATGATGACTTGTGTCTGATGTCGCACAAACTTGAAGATGTACAGGTGAAAACTAACAAGTTGACAGAAGAGGTAAGGCAGGGCAGGGTGGGGCAGCGAAAACGGGACTTCAGGTGAATATAGAGAAGACAGAGGTGATGAAGATACCCAACCAACACCATCACCAACAACAACCATCTCCAGTCACCATCAACGTGAGAAACTTAAAGGAAGTAGCCTCTCTCACCTATCTAGGCAGCACTGTTTCAATTACAGGTGGCGCAGACGAGGATGTCAAAGCCAGAATCGGAAAAGCAAGGGAGGCGTTCATTAGCCTGAAACCAGTATGGAGATCTACTGCACTCAGCATAAAGCGTGAACAGGATGCGGATTTTCAACACCAATGTCATGTTAGTGCTGCTGTATGGTTCAGAGACTGGGCGCATCACGAAAAGCATTTCCAACAAACTACACATATTCTTTAAACAACTGCCTACGCTCAATACTGAAGACCAGATAGCCAGAACTCTGCGAACGAACCAACGAAGCAAGAAGCTATCGATGAACAAATATGTAGTAGCAGGAAGTGGAGATGGATTGGATTAGATTGGATTGGGCATACACTGAGAAGGATGATTGGGGACATCACGTATCAGGCCAGTTGCTCGAGTGGAAGTAAGATGGGAAGTGACTAGTTGGGCGTGCAAGGCGAGGGTGACATGGAGGAGATCGTGAGAGGAGGAAATGAGAGCTTGTAGGCTGTCATGGAGCCAGGTTGAAAAGATTTCAGAGAAGAGAGTGGAGTGGAGACGTGCTACTGAATCCCTATGTTTCATTAGGAACCCAAGGGACAAATAATAATAATCAGGTTTTCATTCCGCCCTAAATCATTACTCCATCTCAATAAACCTGGCTTACCAAACCACTGCTATGAGTACCTTGTAGCTCAATTGATAGAGACTCGGGCCGGAAACCTAGAGGTCGCTTGTTCGAGTCGGGCCGCTGTCCAAATTTTCATTTCACTTTCAACTATCACCTAGTTTAAATACTAATCTGCAAAATCGCAGCTACCTCAGATGGTCAAAACAATATCCAGCAGATGTAAATGCATGACGAATGCTGCCCTAAGAATGAAATCTCCATAAACCTCAAACTACGTTACTGTATGTTGCTCATCAGTGACATACTTCGAGATGAATATGTCAAGGGTAAACCGAAGAATAAATCGTTATCTAAGGGGTCAAACACTAAGCAGTAAAGTAGATACCAAATGAAGACCCTAATAGATAGTTGCGCTATATCGTGAATTGACAAAAATGGGAAATCCGACCCAGTGACTGAATGGTTAACGCTTTCACCGGGAAACCTGAAGGTTTTGAGTTCGATCGGTATCACTGTTGTGGGAGCGTAATAGTAAGAAGTCCCATGCTAGGAAGAAATGGCTGTTTAGTGTTTCTGATTTTCCAGTGGTTCTTGAACTGTTGTCACCCCGTAATGAGTACTATCTTTGTTATTTAGAACAAACATCTGATTTCATCCCATCATTCTGCCATTCTAAATAAATTTCATCTGTTACATAGGATTATCTTTTTCCCAGATCTTTAATGGAAATAAAAATCTATTTTCTAGATTCTTAAAAATCATATACGTTATATCCATACGTATATTGATGTGGACTGTAAAATTATTTGCTGGCAAACCCACGCAAATAAACTCGGATTATCTCATCCTATCTTCCTGTCTTTTAGACTGATGTAGGTTATGCAATGATAATAATAATCGTATGAATTAGTTTCACGTAATTTTTTCGACAGTGTCATCCAATGTAGATTAAATCACATTAAGAAAAAAATTCTATCTCCTTTAATGAGAATTCTTTTTGTATACATGTGCATAGGGAATAACTGATCAATCTATCACTGTCTATAAAAAACACCATTCACTCATAATAATAACAATAATTATGTCCGTTTGTATACGAAATCAGACAAACAGACAATTTGGAGAACACCAGTCATCTAGAAGTTGACGTTTCAATCAAATGACATCTAGGGAAGTCGAAAACGTTGAATAAAGTTTCACATACTATTTGAAACTTTTTATTACCTGTTCCTTTGCGCGGGTCGAATTGGCTTAGCTTTTTTGTCAGATGAGCTCGTATGCGAATGCTTTGAAAGATGGCTGTAATGCTTCAGTGGCCAAGTGGGTAATACTTTGGCGTTTGAATTGATGGGAACAACATCACTTACTGAGATCCAGATACAACTATCTGACGAGTTCCAAATAGGACGAAATGCGAGTCGTAAATTCCACTCCAAGTCACCAAAAATGATTACAAAGTCCCATGTGCCTGAACATAATTAATCATTTCATTTTTAGCAGAAAGATACTTTTATATGAAAGGATATGACGAACAACTAACATCATGGGTTAGTATCATCTGTTGCTAAGAATTTTTGGATAACATCAATTGACTTAGGGTTCACCATCGCCATTATACTTTCAAAAAAAGAATTTCTCTTTTCCTCAATCAACTATATACAGAGTTTTGAGAGAGTTGTGGAGATTTGGAAGTATTTCAAGTTGTTATTCATTGAACACTGACATCAGCTGTTCCTCCAGCTGATATCAGTCTACGATGAATAACAACTTGAAATATTTCCAAATCTCCACAACTCCCTCAAAATTCGATTGAACTGGTGCTCATTGGTGACCAGCTTCGAGAAGTATTCCAATGAGAAGTCGTTACCGGTGAAGTCAAGCCTGATGGTCGTGAGGTCAGTTACTCAACGATGATATTGGGTGGCGGTTGCGCTATATCCTGAGCTAACAGAAGTTGTAAATATGGACGACTGGATTCTGACCCCCAGTGGCTCAATGGCAATACGCTGGCTGCGGAACCCGAAGGTCGCGGGTTCGATTCCTGCTGGTGTGGGGTCGTGGGTGCGCACCTCTGAGGAGTTCCATACTAGGACGAAACAGCTGTCTAGTGCTCCCAGGTTTCCTCTGTTCCTCCAGCTGATGTCAGTCTACGATGAATAACAACTTGAAATATATACAGAATAATAAGCGTCAAAATAAACATCAAGAAATTTCTTATTGATTAGAAAACAGTTAAAACTCGAATATAAAGCGATAGCTACTTGTATTACTCTTCACAAGTTCACACAACTATGATAATTCCTACCTTTTATCAAATACCAAAATGTCCATATTTTTGAGTACAACTTCGTTAAAAAACTGTTCACTTTCTAGATCCAAGTCCATTAACCTACATTTTTTGACATTCTACATTCTATGTACCAAACAAAAAAATATTCTTCGAATAATTTAACTTTGTGATAACTATTACTTTCACTATTACTATTTATTGACATACTTGTTATTCTCCGTTGTTTTATTGGATCGAATTGTTTGACCAATAAATAGTAATAACTATCACCCGTTGTACAAGAAGAGGCCATCGTTCCTCCTTGGCATAGTGGATAACGTGTTGGCATTTGAAGCAATGGATACGAGATTCGAGTCTTGGTGGGAACGACAACATTCACTGGGATGCAAGTACATCCAGCTGACAAGTCCCAAATAAGATGAAATGCGCGTCATGGATTCTTCTGCTAGCCACAACTACAGAATAGACTATATGGCATGTAATTAGGGATTTACCAGTTTTCTATACATCTTGATGTTACACATTCACTGTTTTAATCAAGCGTTAAATATCTGACAAGTAACAGGCTATTTATAAAACAATACCTAATCAGTTTTCTAAGCGCTTTACAAGAAGTATATGTTTGAAAGGGAAGCTTGTTTTTACAAATACAACAGTCAGACATCATATGGGAACTGGGAATAAAACAAATATCTCTCCACCCTTCAAGATGAAAAATAAACAGAAATTGGAATGTTTGAGCGTTTACGCTACTCCACAATTGCTGAGCTACTCTTTCTTTGTATCAAGAATTATCGATAAGACCATAAATTAGTTTCCATTGCCAATACATTGGATACGAATGTTCAGCTTCTTCCTATTCACTTGATTCATTTGCTGACCTATACCTCAGAATTAGGATCCTTTTCCTACCTTCATCACTGAAAGTTTGACCTCTGTTTACGAATATTCGATTTTAAATTAACATTGCGGACGGACTAACATCATTTGGTTGGTTGCGGCTGACAGACGAATTCAGAATGTGCAATCCGTCTTATCTGCGACTCGTTGGCTGGATGTACTTACACCCACTGAGACGTGAACCTCGTACCCATTGCTCTAAGCGCCAAGACGTTATCCACTATGCCATGGAAGAACAATAGCCACTTCATGTACAACGAGTAGTAGTTATTACTACTTAATGACATAATTGTGTTTCTGCGTTGTTTTATTGCATCCAGCCCTAAAATAGGAGGAAACGTGCGTCCTGGATTCTTCTGCCAGCCATGATTAACCAATTTACTGTAATTAATATTCTGTTTAAAATAAACAACAAGTGTGACAAAAAGCAGGATTTAATGAATTCATAAAATTCAGTAGTACTCGTCAGCTGGATACTCTACATACTTGATTATATATACCGTTAAGCAATGGAAAAGAGCATACATACATAAAAATACAACGTGGACTGAGACAAATTTAGGTGTGACAACATAGAAGTGAATACGTTAAACATTCAGCCACTGGGTCGGTTTCCACTGGTTCACAGTTTCCAATTTCTGTGGTGTATTTGCATAATACATTTCGAATTATCCTTCTTTTCCTATTCCTTCGATTTATTTGAAAGAACTCCTTTCATTATTTACTGATAAGGTTCATTTCACTTTCGAAGGTGAACACTTTCAGCAAATTGATGGTGTTGGCATAGGGAGTCCATTAGGACCGTTATTAGATGATGTATATATGTCACATACTGAAATAATGGCTCAAGATTCAATCACCAATGTCACACTCTATAGAAGGTATGTGGATGATATCTTTGTAATATGCGACACAGATGAGGATGTCAA
>CALYCZ020000333.1:0-88953 GCA_944470555.2 Heterobilharzia americana | reverse complement strand
AAAAAAATAATCGGGTAACACTTACATTAGTTCCCTACATCAGAAATTGAGTTTTTATTCAATTCAAAGAAAAAAAGGGGAATAAAATGCTCAGAATAAAATATAGTGCAGTCTATCAGTTGAAAAGTTGACCTGAGGATAATCATTTCCCTAACTTAGATGAAAGCAGACGTAACGATTTCCATAAAAGAAAACACATAAAGTACGCTGAAAACAAAGGTGTTGATAATTTGATTAATGTATTGTCTATGATTCAAAATTTACTTATATTCTGTTGCTTCAGTTTATGCCTTTCAAAAGGAGACAAGTTAAACTTCAAAAGTAGTTTAGTCGTATTTAATCATGACGCATCTATCAACCTACTTCGATAACTGAAAATTGGAAAATTTATCTGAAAAACAACACAAACATTCTAAGGATTAAGAAATAGTGTAATCTATTTATAGCTAAAGGTATGAATGTTCTACTTGAGTTACTGTATGAACTAGGGGGTTTTGGTTGGTAGATATTGTAATGCTTCATCGAAGCTTCATAAAAAAGTTTTGAGTACTTGCTTTTAACATAACAAACTATCACTATAGTTGATTTACAAGCGTCTTTGATTAACTGGAGAACTAGAAAAACCCATTGAAAAGGTTTGGCATACAAGATATAAAGGATAAACAAATAGGATAGAATAGGAGTGGCAAATAAGACGAAATGAGCATCCTGGATTCCACTGTTAGCCACGATCCATCATTACTATATAATTAGAACACAGGCAATATTGAGGCATCCACACAGGAGTCCATATGTTAATAGAGACCGATGAATTCGGTCCAATCAATGACGGTATCATATAAAAGCAATTATACTATCTCTGTAGTGTTTACGTAATAAAATATCATGATAATGTCAAAGTTTTTCAAACAATTGATAATCAACTCAATTTGCAGATATATAAATAAAAAATAGTTACCGAGTAAAGTTTTACAAATTACCTAGAAATTGTGTTACTTGATAAACAATTAAACAAAGTAACCGTTCATACTTTTCTTGAAACAAACGGTAAGTGTTTGTACTTGTAAATTCTCAGTACTTCAACTAACTAGAAAATTCTTGAAAGATGATATTTCAGGTAGTCACAAAAAAGAGGATCATACTCAAGGATTTGGATATAAATTTACGAATAGTATTTTCAGTTGATTTGTAAACTGTTCAAAGATAGTAATATGCTAATGTTATAGAGTTAAAAGATAGTTGAAAATCCCCCTTGACTTAGAGTTTATGCTGTTTAGTACTTGTCAACAAGCTTTATCTACAACCTCGAAAGAATCTATGTATCCCCCCCCCGAGGCCTGAACATGCGTTGCTCAGTGCTGTAACCGAAGACATTGATAATAAGTTACTCAGATTACTATAGAAAAGTGTTGAACACACTGACCAGTCACTGAACAGTTACGAAATTCATGTTGTTAATCATTGAGTACTAAGGAAACAACAGTTCCCTTAGGATTGCTGATATACCTTACTGATGTGTATGAATAATTGTCTCCAAGCATTTAACATCAAGTAAAGTGGACTTTGATGATGAATCTTCTAGTCTGATGACCAGAGTATCAACTGGTCGCTTGAGTATGGTCGGGGCTTACAACTACATAACAAGAAAACAGTTCTTCTTCAGTGATCAACTAATTTACTGTACTGTACTTTTCGTGAAATCCTTTCATACATATTTTAATCTATACATTGAAATAAACAGTCATTTCATAATGATTATAACAGCATAAATGTTATGCCTTGGCTTGGTATCTCTGAAATTACATGTAGCTTTTTAAGCTGATCAGATGTCTAGGCGAAGAAGGTGACTTTTAACTAAAAATGTCTAATATAACTAACTGTCTCATCCATAATTAAACATTTAGGAAAAGGAGTGTCTTATCTGATTCACTTTGTTGTTGGTAAAGTACTGGTTTGCACTGGAATTTCATACGAGGCGTATCTGATCAAAGTGTACATCATATACAATGTTGGCTGAGGTGGGTCCAGGCTGGAAAAAGGCCCGAGGTGGCCAGACTAAAACATGGCACCAATGTATGAAGTCTCTGACTGTTGGTTTAAGCCATGTACGGTGGAGACGATGCAGACTAGGTGGTTGGGGTCCACGGGACAAGAGGAACCAGTGGTTGGAGACCCTAGGTGATATGGCTCAGAACCGAAGTCAGTGGCGCAGATGTATACACACATTATCGTCATCTTAACGTCTCTATACCCAATCTCACCATTTTGTCACCCCTCTTTCTTTTGTTTTCGTACTTTATATTTCTTTTGACTGCATTCACTTATCTTCATCCTTCACCTCACTACCTTTTTACTTGATGTGCTGATATGAGGTGTGGCAACTCGGACCGTTACGCAGTAATGCCTGGTCCTATGTTCATAATGATCATGATGATGACATCATATACACAATGAAAGCGTCTTCTACTGATATCATTTTTATATGAAGTTTATGACGTTTTCACTGAATACTTTGTCTAGAATAACTACTCATAATGAACTAGTATATCATAGTAGTGTCATAAAGTAATCGGTAAGAAAGTTCTTAAGATCACCAGCAACATTCTATAACTAAATGTGGAAGGAAATTGTCTTCGCCGACAGAACACTTAAAGAAGAAAGACGTCACTGAACAAATCTATTTTCAGTGAAATCATCTTCAGATATTATGCAATCATATTGAAATACAGTATACATCCACATTCACTTGTAAGATATGACAATATGCTTCGTCGAACAATAATTCTCAATGGATTCTAGTCAAAACAAATTACATAAGATTAGCAATTATATATACGAAGCATGAATAAATAAGTGTGAGTTGAAACTATGTAGTGAAGTATAATGTAACAAAGTGAGTTATAAGTTTTCCGAATAGAAGTGGGGGAATAGGAGATGTGTAACCAAGTTGATCACGTTTATTCAATGACCACATGGAAATTGAGAAACTGCTTTTTGGTTTCAAGAACTAGAAATTTTACAGTTTTGGAGGGTGAATTAAGAGCAATGAATGGAAAGATTGCTCCAGAGGACACCACTTCTCAAGGATTTTTGCACGCACTCATTCCTTGAATCACGTGTACAGAATACAAACTAATATTGCCTGTCACTTCCATAAGGATAGGTAAGTTCAAGGCATATATCAGCAAAGAAGAAGCATTTCTTTTCAACGACTTCATTATCAAGTTGTACAGTCGTATTTATACTGAGTAAGGTGACAGATAATTGCACTAAAAAGGGAGTTGCTCAGTCAATATGCAAAATATACAATCGATGTAGGTGTGTGGTATTTGTTCAAGTGGAACAGATAGAAAATGGGTCACTGTGAATAAGGAGGAACGAATGGATAACAAGTGGTGAGATAAGCGACAAGTGTTGTCAAAGAATTGTATAGTGGTGATAATTGTCTTGTATACATTTCTAGAAGAAAAGAAAAGAAAAAAAACAAAAGTATATTACAATAATGAATATGATAATAATGAACAATAAAAAGAATGCTGCCTATTTTTGATTGTGGTCGACTGGATCATGCAATAAACAGTGGAGAGCTGTGAGAAGACGGGGGATACGCTAGCTGGATTGCGGGAAAGAACCTAGAAGATCTGGATTTCGTCAGTGATCACTTGTACCTGATGTCACACAAACTTGAAGATCTACAGGCGAAAACTAACAAGTTGACAGAAGAGGCAGGGCCGGGCAGCGAAGACGAGACTCCAAGTGAATGTAGAAAAGACAGAAGTGATGAAGTTACTGCACCAACAACAACAACAACAACAAGCTCCAATCACCATGAACGGGAGAAACTTAAAGGAAGCAACCTCCTTCACCTATCTGGGAAGCACTGTTTCAACTACAGGCAGAGGCACAGACGAAGATGTCAAAGTCAGAATCGGAAAGACAGCAAGACAGGCCCTCATTAGCCTGAAAACAGTGTGAACATCTTCTGCACTCAGCATGCGGAACAACATGCAGATTTTCAACACCAATTCAGTCAAGTCGGTGCTTCTGTATGCTTCAGAGACTTGGCCTAAAATAAAGTGTTAGTCAGGAATTATCAGCCTGATTATTATTATTATTGTTATAGGAATGATTGGAGTAGATGAAACTGATATTTCCGATTAGTCTCCATCATGGATTAACATGAGATGAGGAACCATTGACTGATGCTTGAATTACAGTGTGAACTGACAGAAATATAAAAATTTAAATCATTCTATTCTAATCACCAAGTTGAAATGGTAACATGCTCACGACAATCACTGACACCTGTAGGTTACATCCTTCACAAGATCATGACTGTGACAACATCATGACAAGTTCCAAAATAAAACAATAATATATGTAAGAACAAAGATATTTACATAACAAAATGACCACGTCTCATTTCATCGCCTTTCATCAACTGCAAACAGTCTACAATTGAAATCATCAATCATTAATACCTTCCTTGACTACCTTGACTATGATAGTTTGTGTCTTGACTTAAAGAAAAATATTTTCAATCCAACTTATACATGGTTTAATGTTCAAGTTAATTAACCATCTACAAACGATGTTAGTTAGCTATGTTGAAAGGAGAAAGGTGAGGCAATACGACGTGAGATTCTGTGAACACACCTTCCAAATCCCCTGAATCTCAAGGCAGTAAATGTCTTCAATAGTACAAATGCTCGGTATAACAAATCAGTTATATACCTTAAAAGATCACTTAATTAATCATCTACATAGTCAACAAGCATGATAAGCAGCATCACATGGACTGCCTCCTTTGTGAATACTAAATAACAACAAAGTCGATTGTATAAATAAATGCCTAAACATAAAGGTAGGTTTCACCTAAACTAGTAGTAGTAAATGTATCATTATTAGTCAGTGAAAAGCAGTGTTGCAATTGAAATCATGATATTTCACTGACAGCTAGACAGATGATCACTTCTCCTCATCCAACGTTTCGTTATAAGAATTCATTCATGTCATCTCTCCCTCCCCTCTCCCCCATCTACCTCAACACCCACACTCACACCCACACCCACACCCACACCCTTACACCCATTCCTAACACGAATATCAGATTAGAAATTACTGCTACTACTACTACTGCTGATCATCTCGTCATCAAATGGATGACAAACACTTGACCTGTTTCACTAGCGTACCAAGTAGTCTGTCTGTTCAAGTAAGTAAGTAATCAGGATAATCATTACATATTTATCAAGTGTAATACGATCATTGACACTTTTATCATGCGATCCACATTTCAATTGAATTTCCAATTTTCTACTCACTCACATAACACATTACACCTCCCTGTTTTCATGTCACTACAACACCTCCGTCCCTGCCTGCCTGCCTGTCAACATCATCATTATCACATTACAAATTACACCCACCTTCACACTACACCACACCACACCACACCACACTATAATATTAATTCTCAGCCCCCTCCACACACACACAACCCCACCCCCCTCCCTTGGAAATTCTTAGATGACAGATGACAGTTGAACTGTTTCAATGGTCCACTCTCTTCTTCACAAATAGCCGAATGATGATCATCTTGATTATATGTTGTACGAAATGGGTACACAGCTAGCTAACCAGCTTCACCCGATCCGCTCGATTGGCATTATGTATGTGCATGAGATGTTGAAATTATCCTGCCTGACATGCAAACACGTCTGTCTCATTTTAAATGTTTCATTCTTTCCTCACCACACCCACTCTCTCTCTCTCTCTCTTACATATCAGGTCATATCATTGATATTCAAGCATTCTGAGACAGACCACTGACAAAATGAGACAATATTATTCCTCATGTAGAAACAAAGGCTTCAAAGCTTCAAATTTACATTACACACACACACCATCCTCATCATATATGTTGGCCAAATCTGATTCAGCAATATTTTCTATCAACCAACTTCATAAAGGAATTAATCTGATTAAGTGATGAAACTGTAACTGTGTCAATACACCTCACTGGGTTGTCTAACTGAAATAAAATAGCAACTATATCATGAATATAGATTGTTTCCCTAACATTTTTTCCCCTTAGCTTTCATCTGCGAACCTTTTCTATCGCTTTCCTATTTTGTTATGGAGGTTTCATCATCAGGTTGGCTGATATTTTCAGTATTAACTTTCCACAGATGCTGGCCATGACAACACTGACAAGAGAAGAAAAATACCAATGCTTAAAGAATACCAAACCATTATTATCCTCATTGTTTGCAACAAATACTTTTTCATTTCACAGTACTCTTTTCATTGCTTGCTAATTGTTCAGGCATCTAACTAAATTCATCTAAATCATTACACAGACTCTATATATCTACTTAGCTAGTTTAAGGATAGCTGAAATATTTTGCTGCATTCAAGTATACTTGCAAACAAAACTTGGAATGACTTCAAAGGCCTAGTAAATGATGAGAGAGAGAGAGAGAGAGAGATAGCCAATTGGATTGCCTTATTTTATAGGAAAGTAGTTTTCCAGGCGAAATATCAAAGCCCAATTGGTCATTTGAACAGTTGCCAGGGTAGCCTTTAAAGTCAGTCAAAGCCGAAAAGATTAGTATAGTCTTCTTTGTTTAAATGGACAATAAAGCAAAGGTGGCTTATATTAAATGTGGTTGTTTGCAAATAAAAACTATGCCTTTTGTTCTTTTTAAAAATGATTCTCCATATCACCTTAATACACTCTATAAAATTCTTCTTTTCCATAAATTTGAATAAAGCAAGAAGAAGAAGAAGAATAGCAGGCAGGCAGGATAAGCAGGCATATGTATTTCTTGGATTGTTCTCAGCTGCTTTACAACCTACAGAATATGATGTTTATGATGAAAAATATGTGTGTGATACCAAGTGAGTTAGGTTGACCGACGTTGATGATATAAACATATATGTATATATATATATATATATATATATATATATATATATATATATATATATATATTATGCACAGTGTTATTCATAAATTTATGCGAAAGAGTATCATGGTTAAGAAATCAACAGGTTTATTTGTTTATATTGAGTAATAAGATGAATGCAATTGAGAAGTCGAAGGTAGGTTTTGAAGTAGATCGAGAAATAAATTGAAGAAAACTACGAGTCATGAGGTCATGAAATCTAGTAGTTACAGAAATGTAGGAGATTAAAATTTCCAAGGTAAGTAGAGATTGACAAGTGTATCATTCTAAATCCATAGATCAGTTTTGATTGTTTTAATTGCAACTGGTGAAGGAAACCACGAAATTGTGCGTTTCAAATGTCAACTGACCACTTTAATTAAATCACTTCAATATGTCGACTTTACGTCGAGTATAGAGTAAACGCTGACCAACCACCCTATTTAACCCTGTGAACTCTCAAGATTCAAATCCTTCGGGATATCTTCATAAAGGTGGACAAGAATCCTTCTCTCTGTTCTTCTAATATATGTGCTTTGCCACATATATGTGAATTGGTACATACAATCAGAGGGAACAGAGATTGGCAAGTTATCCACTTTCGACTATCTCGATAAGCAATAATATTCTGATACACGGAGTAATTTGTCAGCTGGATAGTTCCTTTTATTCCATCACTTAGTTTATTACTCATCCATGTGGGAATCGGAACCCTTTGAAGGTGAGTGAGTCAGGTGTAGATAGACAAGCTTCTTGTGTTCTTGCTTACCAGACATTTTTGTGACTAATTGTCACCTTATTTTTCGATCGATTTCAAGACCTACTCTCACAACTTCTCAGTTCTATTCATCTTACTATCCAATATAATGACGACCTGTTAACTTCTCTCTAATATAACACACTTTCTTAATCATCATCACGTTTATTTTCATAAATTAACTCCAGTGTTGGTTATATAATTGTGGTGAATTACAATTCGAGTAATAATTATACGGTGCTAATTACTTCTCAATGAATGAATGAATGAATGAATGAATGAATGAATGAATGAATGAATGAATGAATGAATGAATGAATGAATGAATGAATGAATGAATGAATGAATGAATGAATGAATGAATGAATGAATGAATGAATGAATGAATGAATGAATGAATGAATGAATGAATGAATGAATGAATGAATGAATGAATGAATGAATGAATGAATGAATGAATGAATGAATGAATGAATGAATGAATGAATGAATGAATGAATGAATGAATGAATGAATGAATGAATGAATGAATGAATGAATGAATGAATGAATGAATGAATGAATGAATGAATGAATGAATGAATGAATGAATGAATGAATGAATGAATGAATGAATGAATGAATGAATGAATGAATGAATGAATGAATGAATGAATGAATGAATGAATGAATGAATGAATGAATGAATGAATGAATGAATGAATGAATGAATGAATGAATGAATGAATGAATGAATGAATGAATGAATGAATGAATGAATGAATGAATGAATGAATGAATGAATGAATGAATGAATGAATGAATGAATGAATGAATGAATGAATGAATGAATGAATGAATGAATGAATGAATGAATGAATGAATGAATGAATGAATGAATGAATGAATGAATGAATGAATGAATGAATGAATGAATGAATGAATGAATGAATGAATGAATGAATGAATGAATGAATGAATGAATGAATGAATGAATGAATGAATGAATGAATGAATGAATGAATGAATGAATGAATGAATGAATGAATGAATGAATGAATGAATGAATGAATGAATGAATGAATGAATGGATGAATGAATGAATGAATGAATGAATGAATGAATGAATGAATGAATGAATGAATGAATGAATGAATGAATGAATGAATGAATGAATGAATGAATGAATGAATGAATGAATGAATGAATGAATGAATGAATGAATGAATGAATGAATGAATGAATGAATGAATGAATGAATGAATGAATGAATGAAGTTAAAGTCTGAACTTGGTGTTGATTGAATAAACGAAGTTCTCGTTATCAATCTCTTCCTCCACCCAAGTAAATTAGTTTTCAACGCGATCGCTCTATCCCACCCTACTGTAGGATTGTGTGTAATTGCGTGCAGAGCTATAGCCGAGTTTTTCTCTACATTTCTTATCTTATTACGATCTACTTATCTTGATTTACCTAAGTTTTTGTGCTGTGTTATTCTAATGAACCCTGGTCAACTGCTTTCACCTATGTACTTGACCTCGCAATCATTACTACAAGGGATTTGGTAAACCAGATTATTTTGCTTAGTTGCATCGATAGGATGTTTTAGCCTACAAAGCTTGCTTGTTTGTAAA
The DNA here is from genome assembly GCA_944470555.2 of Heterobilharzia americana. Lineage (NCBI taxonomy): Eukaryota > Metazoa > Platyhelminthes > Trematoda > Strigeidida > Schistosomatidae > Heterobilharzia > Heterobilharzia americana. The sequence goes on along the minus strand of CALYCZ020000333.1, from coordinate 79,633 downwards.
CCAGTTTGTTATTTTGAATGCCACTTTAATCCCAGCCAGCCTCATTGAGAATTGTTCGTAATGCTTCTCAGGTGCCTTTTGCTCTATCATAACACAGCAGAGGCTTTGAATTCTCTCTTAACCCTGTCATCATTATTATCATTAGTAGTGGAATAATTATTGATAACACATGTACTACTACTACTACTACTACTACTACTACTACTACTACTACTACTACTACTACTACTACTACTACTACTACTACTACTACTACTACTACCACTACTACTACCACTACTGTGAATATTTTTCTTTCGATTTCTTATGAATTTATTTACAAATTTTGCTGAGTAATTATTGAGATGCAAGATATTCTTGATGTGTCTAATTTCTTGTCGCTGATTTCCCGATCGACTAGTTAGCTTCCTCGGCCTCCTATCACTTAGGCATTTAACTAGGCCTGCTTTCACTGAAATACGGTGGGAGGATTTAACGTCTAAGCAGCGATTCGAATGCCTAGGTTTCCTGTAGACACTAACTAGTCTCTAGATTTCCTTCTTGTCTTCCTTTCTTTAATCTTGCAATCAAACATTCCTAGCTCACTCATCTACACCACTTTCTTAGTCACAGACAGGTAAGTTGGATTGCATTCACTACTGAATTTATATGTGCCAACAACCTGTTGATGTATGCTGATTTCAGTACTGTAAACGTGTCATCTACATACTGGAACCATGTCTATTCAGTAAGACTAAATAAATGTCAGCAGGTTTATCTCTTCCCAACTATCCATATGTCTGTGACGATAGAGAATATTGGTATCTCATGGCACCCCATTCACTTTGTTTATATATCTTATTTTGAAACTTAGAAAATGTAGATGTTAGGCACAATTGTGCTCCTAGTGTGATTTCCTCGATCGGCATTTTAGTTCGATGAGTAAGCTGATTGTCATCTTCAAGCCCATTTGTAACTGCCTCTACAGCCATGTCGATCGGTATATTTGTGTAAAGGCTAGTTATGTGAAAACTAACCATTTTTTCACAGTCGTCTAAGTGTGTATGTCGTCTAATCTATGCTTTAAATCATAAGAGTTGGTAAGTTGAGATTTTGAGTGATTTATTATTGGACCTAACACCCTTGCTAAATATTGAGACAAGTCGTGAGTCGGAGTGTTTCTACAATCTACTATGGCCTGATTGGATAACCTGTCTTATGAATCTTAATAATACCATACATACATTCTACTGGGATTATTAGTTTTTGCATTAAATTGAACCATTTTGACTGACTTAGAAATGGCTTCATCCGACGTATCAGATCCCCTGTCGATTTCTTCACCTTATTCATTATAATCATATCCACTGACTTCTTAATTTCCTCATATGCTCGGTCCTATTTCTATATGCTCGTTCACCTTGTAGATGTAGTCAGATTTGTTCATGACAACTGTTGACTTGCCTCTTATCTGCATTGGCAATTACTATACTGCTATCATTAGCAAGGTTCCTGAGAGCTTCTTTCTCTGACTTGGGTAAATTAGATTTCATTTCTTCTATCGTTTCAGTGTTACAGCACACTGTGCTCTTACCTCATCTGAAATTGTCTTATCCAATGAAGTTAACGCTATTTCTATTTTGGAAATTATATCTTCAACTCGTTTCAACTCGTTAACCGCTACATTGAAGTTGAAACCTTTCTCTAGCACTTTCTCTTCTGTTCAGCTTACGACTGACTCTATTCCAGAGATATTGATAACCCACTTTGACTTATCGATCATCGGTGATATGCTATTGTTAATTAATTCCATTACTGTTGACTGCATGCTTTTCTTCCCCATAAGTTTGTTCAACTTCTTAATCTGAGTATTTTTGGATTCTTGAATGCGGCTGATCTTGCTTCATTGAAATTGTCCATTAGAAGCTCATAATCTTTTTCACTAACTCTTTGTATCAGCTTATACTTAAGATCTTCAATATAATTCCTGATATTGTTGTTCATGAATGTAGTTTCTCCACTCAACTCTTATTTCTCGCATCTTACGTCAATATGTGTGGCCACGCGTGGTTTTCCTATGACTACTGCTGATAAATAAGATTATGTGTCAAATGGCTTTCAAATATTTCCTCATCTGTGAAGTCTTCATTTCACCTGATATTGTTATATTTTATCTCAGAACAATGCAGCGTTATACTTTAATGAAGTATTTGAACAATGGATAAGAAAGAGGTATAATCACTATTCTATCCACATGGTATCATACATACATCAAAACACTTCATGTTTCTATTCATAATTCATTGACTGAAGTGAATTCGAAAAAACAACTTCCAGTCTTCAGCTTATTCATTTGATTGTCCGTCAGCTTATTTGACAACATTGTCTACTCTGGTTATCCAAAGGGAAATAAAAAAGTGTATAAACAGTTTCATTGTTGATCACCTTGTCACCGCTGAACATCTGATCCCTCCCTCCTAATATTTTACTCAAAGCAAGTTTGCCAGTGCCTTCTCACATTTCCAAAAGCCTGGAACTGTGTCATCTACACAGCAGGATCATTAACAACCTTAAGCCTGATCCTAACATTCAAAAACATTACGTACACTCATTAGATACACCATGATCAAAGTAGTAATTTTTTGCCTTTTGAAACATTATAGTACTCACTTTTCCCTCCCTGCTATCCCCTCCTACTCCTCTCCTCCTCCTCCTCCTCATTTTCCGCCTATTCGATTCCACGAAATAAACTACACCCAGTGGTCACCTTGGCAAACTAGTTTGTCTTGCCGATAGGTGTGTGTTCACAGTGATTACCTGCTCATGTGGAGCAATGTACATCGGTCGTAGTCATACACTGCTGTCAACACGTATACCAGATCACATTCTGGCCTAGTTGTATAAGGGTCAAAGGAAATGTATCACAAGTTCTATCCTTGAACATTTAATCGATTCCAACCATTCAGTCGATGCAAACAAGCATTTCAAGGTTGTCTATCGAATTCGCCCTAACACAACACGTTTACTGAATGAAGTCTGACCTTTGTGTGCAGAAGAAGTACGTACAGTCCTTGTCTCTCTCTACCTTGGCCCCGAATTATTTTAGTCTTGGTCGGCTTCTTCCTTTTTTCCTTTTGTATTCATTTTTCTCCATTATTATTTCATTTCATCTTCCTAATTATCGCAACTCTTAACAAAACATTTTCAATTGACTCCAGTTAATTCGTCTCATTTAGATCACCTAATCCTTTGATTGTTTATTCATCTTGTCAACCCTTTTAATCTGTATGCACTTTATAAACGACTTCAAAGTCTTACGTAACCCCTGCTTCTTACCATTCCACCTTTACGTCATCAATTGTCAACATTATATAATTATCACCACCATCATCATTAATATTGTTGTTTGTTTCAACCCCCCATCATTTCAGTTAAATCCTCCTCACGGATTACAGTCTTTAGATATCATATATATACGAATGTACAGCTAGCTTCAGAATAAATTCGTTGAAAAGAGTCGTCTTCGCTGAATATCTCGGTTTTCATCTATCTGATCAAATTTCAAAACGACACCAATCCATCAATCATATTGCTGCTATTTCTCAACACACACACACGTCAATCTCATTGTAGATGTATTCACAGGTTGAATGAATATATACACCTACACCACCATCCATGCACACGCCCATCTACTCATCCCATCACTCTTCTCCCTTCAACCCATCCCTAAACACACACACACACACCACACACGTCTTCCTTCCTCCGTCATTCACACCAGACGACAACTTAACAATATCTGTCCGCTTTCTATTACTACCAATTCTCTCCGTAATACATTCATTAACATTACTCACATGCTACAATTATTCCCTTTTACTACATACCTACCTACCTACCTACCGTGAATTTCATAACCTATCCAAAATATTCCTCCTCCAGTAAACAAATTAATTCTTATCACTCACCATTTCAACTATTCATTCTGTTGACAAGATAAACAGATAGGTAAGTAGATAAACTCAACGGTATAATATATATATATATGTATATTGTGATGTAAACTAGAAGAGATTACAAGTTTCAACATAAGAAATATGTTCAATTGATGAAAGAAAAAAACACTGGTGCCATGCCATGCCATGCCATTCATACACTCAGTAAGTCAGTCAGTCAGTCAACAGGTAGATGAAGAAGAGAGGCCTTCCAAACTCAGGAATAAACATGTCAACTTCAAACAGCTGATGTAGGCGCCCGAATACCAGATCATCTAAAACAGAAATCACACAATGTACCATTCAAACCTCTGTTGAAAACATGAAACAATCAATTCATATATATATATATATATATATATATATATATATATATATATTCACATATTCACATGTTTCCCACCCAACATGTCAAATCAACACCAGTCAGTCCTTGCATAACACAACTATGATTATCACAATTATACTAATTAGTACCGATATGTGTAGTTGGATTGTATTTACCACAGTAGTAGTATTCATTCAACGTCGAATAGATATTCTCCTCCTTCTTCTAGCAGCATCAGTGATGATCACAGTCATGTCGTTAGTGTTACACTGCAATTCAATTCTGATATTATTCCACTCACAAACTTCCACTAAATATTAACTCTGAATAAAACTGAAAATCTTTTACATGATCATCACATGATTCAGCTATTTTTAGACATTAGCCACACACACCTCAACTTCAAAGTGTACAGTGAACATCCTCACTTATTGAACGAACAACAAAGTAGGCGGCAAAGACTACACAGTCAGTCAGTCAGTCAGCCGGCTAAACTATATTCACATGATGAGTCAGCAGATATTTAGAAATAAGAGAACGTGACACAGACATCAATAATCGATAAACACACACACAATGACAAGAAATGAAATTCAAATGATATTTCAAACTAACATAAAATTACACCAGAAGCAAATAAGCGAAAACGTGTCAGAAGACGACGTAAAAGAGTGACTAAATCAGTGCCATTGTGGCCCATTTCACCTAGAGTCAGTCAGTCAGTCAGTCAGTCAGTCAGTCAGTCAGTCAACCACTAATTCGTATTATCTAAGATATTCCCACCCCTAGCCACCCACTCACCCACTCACTCACTCACTCACTCACTCGGTCATTCCTCAGACATCTCGTTCGCATATCAGTCAGTCATCAACATCGGGGGATAATGACTAGAGAACAAATAACAAACATTTCAACAGGTCTCATCTCATCTCATCTCATATGATCGTAAATTCACTCTACTCGCATAATAGGCTAGTCAATATTATCCATTTGATTGAAGAATATGTCGAGTTATAATAATAATAATAATAATAATGTAATAATGATAATTTAGCTACCAACTATTATTTATTTCTCTCTTGGCTTCCTCCACCTCCTCCTAGTGGGCGGGCTAGCTGACTGACTGACTGACTGGTTATCAAATATAACATGATTCAAAAGTGAGCCCATGAAGATTAATAATAATAATAATAATAATAATAATAATAATAATAATAATAATAATAATGATAAATGTCATATAAACTCACGTTTATGAGATATATTGTGTTTAGCGCAGGATAGATAAAATTCTTGTGCTCACTCGACCACAATTTCTGGTAATAAGATATAGACTTTTGTAGCAGAAAATAGATCTTCTTCTTCTTCTTCTTCTTCTTCCTCGTCTCCTTCTTCTTTGTTCTCTTACTCCCTGTAAAGCAATGAGATTGATGCAAAGGTGAGATGAGTTTGTGTAGAGCAGGATAATGAATTCAGTTGACAGCAGAATCAAGATTTTTTGTTCACTTCTCCGACTGACTGACTGACTGACTGACTGACTGACTGACTGACTGATAATTTAGTAGTCAACGCCTGAATAACAAACACTTTCTCGGGCTTCTTCTGCTTTGTCAAATTGCTTCTCTTGTCCAAGTTGCAGCCGCTCTTGTTTTTGTTTATGATAGACTGTGACAGACTTCTTCTTCATCATCAAAAGGATACTAGCGATAATAGTGCAGCTAACGGAAACCACTTTTCCCCTTGGCACCAACCAATTAGCCGAAAACAATTTTCTCTCGCTGTAATTATTATTATTTTAAGCATGTGATATTCGGCTCGGCTATTTATATTCAGTATTACTTCTACTACTACTACTACTGACTTTCAATGTGTGCCATTGGTCTCGATTGACGACCATTCATGAACAAGTTGGTCAGTCAGCCAGTCAGTCTCTCCTCTCTCTGTCCTTTCCGCAAACGAGACGTGAGAATCAGGCAGTTCGCCCACCCCCCACCCTCCACCCCCTTCACAACTCTCCCATCTCGTAAACCACCATCATTTATATAAGTTGAAATGACACAACGCAATCACCACATGGATTCCACTCTCAACATACAGCGCTTAGTTCTCTCTCTCCCTTGCTTGACACACAGCCAACTAACTATGCATACAACTTAATATAATGGATGTTAGTTATCACATTAATTACACATGATGATGATGATGATTTTGATTCGATTTGAATTGAGTTGAGTTGAGTTGAATTGAATTGAATTTTCTTCGTTTATACCATCCACCTTTTTTCTTGTCACTGCAACACCACCACCCCTACCCCTACTCCTACTCCATATCACTTTCAGCATCAGCATGAGATTACAAATTTCATGATAAATAATTGACCTGTTCAAATGTTGCAGCCTGTTATCCATTTGAAACAAAATCATGATCACAATCATCATGGTGATGATGATGATGATGATGATGGCGCATGAAGTGGATCCATTATAAATAGTTGACCTGTTCAAATGTTGCAGCCTGTTATCCATTTGAAACAAAATCATGATCACAATCATCATGGTGATGATGGTGCTTGTCAAAATCGGTACACAGCTTCTTTACCCGACGCTATCTGTAAGCAAGCACTTGTGCTAAGGTGAAATTCACAGAGAATGAGACAATTCTACTTCACGTGTCAAACGTATAATTTCTCATGATTGCTGATTCTATTCCATTAACAACAACACCCCTTCAAAAATATCTGGCCTCCTTTCAAAATCAGTCAGTCAAATAATGTTGCATATAAACTACCTTTTGAACTACTACTACTAATTTATTACATTGATGATTGAAGGGGTGACGTGGAGGTTTATATTCATTCCAAAATCATATAAAATTATACAAGATTTGATCGAAATCGTACAGAAATTGCCTACCAACTCGATTTGATTTTCAATCAACCTTACAAATCCATGCATATGCCTGAAAAAATGTTTTTTGTTGTTTGCATAACAATAATACGACTGACTAACTAACTAACTAACTGTGTATCAATTGATCGATTCCTCCCAATCACTACCTCTCTATCAGCCTTCAACCCTTGGACTGAACTGGACTGGAGTGGAATCCGCCAACTGTCTGTCTATACCAGCCGATCATTTCACAATCATCAAATTGCTCAAGTCATAAAGGAGTTACTTACATCTACATCTACATCTACCAAGTAAGTAAGTAGGTAATATTTTCGTTCTATTATTGTAGAATTGATTAGGCTGGCTTGACACCCACAGTTGTCTGTCTGTCGTCTGTCTGTAAAGTTAGGAGGTTAGGAGGAGACAAAGTTTTCAGATAGACGAAATCATTGTAAAGCCTTGCAAGTAAAGTAAACAAGTGGATCGATCCATCGATGGATCGTTTAGGGTTAGCTGCCGACGAATTCCACACGAGTAGTAGCAGTGTCAGAGAAAAGACTCATATCATCAAAGTAGCCAAACAAAAAGTGTATGGTAGGAAGCAAGGCAAGGCAACGCAAGGAAAGGCAAGGCAATGGAAGGCAATGAGAAGAAGAAGAGGAAGAGGGAAATTGAAAATATCACACCTAGTCAAGCTTAGCTTTAGATTAGAAGACGACGTAAAAGAGTGACTAAATCAGTGCCATTGTGGCCCATTTCACCTAGAGTCAGTCAGTCAGTCAGTCAGTCAGTCAGTCAGTCAGTCAACCACTAATTCGTATTATCTAAGATATTCCCACCCCTAGCCACCCACTCACCCACTCACTCACTCACTCACTCACTCGGTCATTCCTCAGACATCTCGTTCGCATATCAGTCAGTCATCAACATCGGGGGATAATGACTAGAGAACAAATAACAAACATTTCAACAGGTCTCATCTCATCTCATCTCATATGATCGTAAATTCACTCTACTCGCATAATAGGCTAGTCAATATTATCCATTTGATTGAAGAATATGTCGAGTTATAATAATAATAATAATAATAATGTAATAATGATAATTTAGCTACCAACTATTATTTATTTCTCTCTTGGCTTCCTCCACCTCCTCCTAGTGGGCGGGCTAGCTGACTGACTGACTGACTGGTTATCAAATATAACATGATTCAAAAGTGAGCCCATGAAGATTAATAATAATAATAATAATAATAATAATAATAATAATGATAAATGTCATATAAACTCACGTTTATGAGATATATTGTGTTTAGCGCAGGATAGATAAAATTCTTGTGCTCACTCGACCACAATTTCTGGTAATAAGATATAGACTTTTGTAGCAGAAAATAGATCTTCTTCTTCTTCTTCTTCTTCTTCCTCGTCTACTTCTTCTTTGTTCTCTTACTCCCTGTAAAGCAATGAGATTGATGCCAAGGTGAGATGAGTTTGTGTAGAGCAGGATAATGAATTCAGTTGACAGCAGAATCAAGATTTTTTTGTTCACTTCTCCGACTGACTGACTGACTGACTGACTGACTGACTGACTGACTGATAATTTAGTAGTCAACGCCTGAATAACAAACACTTTCTCGGGCTTCTTCTGCTTTGTCAAATTGCTTCTCTTGTCCAAGTTGCAGCCGCTCTTGTTTTGTTTATGATAGACTGTGACAGACTTCTTCTTCATCATCAAAAGGATACTAGCGATAATAGTGCAGCTAACGGAAACCACTTTTCCCCTTGGCACCAACCAATTAGCCGAAAACAATTTTCTCTCGCTGTAATTATTATTATTTTAAGCATGTGATATTCGGCTCGGCTATTTATATTCAGTATTACTTCTACTACTACTACTACTGACTTTCAATGTGTGCCATTGGTCTCGATTGACGACCATTCATGAACAAGTTGGTCAGTCAGCCAGTCAGTCTCTCCTCTCTCTGTCCTTTCCGCAAACGAGACGTGAGAATCAGGCAGTTCGCCCACCCCCCACCCTCCACCCCCTTCACAACTCTCCCATCTCGTAAACCACCATCATTTATATAAGTTGAAATGACACAACGCAATCACCACATGGATTCCACTCTCAACATACAGCGCTTAGTTCTCTCTCTCCCTTGCTTGACACACAGCCAACTAACTATGCATACAACTTAATATAATGGATGTTAGTTATCACATTAATTACACATGATGATGATGATGATTTTGATTCGATTTGAATTGAGTTGAGTTGAGTTGAATTGAATTGAATTTTCTTCGTTTATACCATCCACCTTTTTTCTTGTCACTGCAACACCACCACCCCTACCCCTACTCCTACTCCATATCACTTTCAGCATCAGCATGAGATTACAAATTTCATGATAAATAATTGACCTGTTCAAATGTTGCAGCCTGTTATCCATTTGAAACAAAATCATGATCACAATCATCATGGTGATGATGATGATGATGATGATGGCGCATGAAGTGGATCCATTATAAATAGTTGACCTGTTCAAATGTTGCAGCCTGTTATCCATTTGAAACAAAATCATGATCACAATCATCATGGTGATGATGGTGCTTGTCAAAATCGGTACACAGCTTCTTTACCCGACGCTATCTGTAAGCAAGCACTTGTGCTAAGGTGAAATTCACAGAGAATGAGACAATTCTACTTCACGTGTCAAACGTATAATTTCTCATGATTGCTGATTCTATTCCATTAACAACAACACCCCTTCAAAAATATCTGGCCTCCTTTCAAAATCAGTCAGTCAAATAATGTTGCATATAAACTACCTTTTGAACTACTACTACTAATTTATTACATTGATGATTGAAGGGGTGACGTGGAGGTTTATATTCATTCCAAAATCATATAAAATTATACAAGATTTGATCGAAATCGTACAGAAATTGCCTACCAACTCGATTTGATTTTCAATCAACCTTACAAATCCATGCATATGCCTGAAAAAATGTTTTTTGTTGTTTGCATAACAATAATACGACTGACTAACTAACTAACTAACTGTGTATCAATTGATCGATTCCTCCCAATCACTACCTCTCTATCAGCCTTCAACCCTTGGACTGAACTGGACTGGAGTGGAATCCGCCAACTGTCTGTCTATACCAGCCGATCATTTCACAATCATCAAATTGCTCAAGTCATAAAGGAGTTACTTACATCTACATCTACATCTACCAAGTAAGTAAGTAGGTAATATTTTCGTTCTATTATTGTAGAATTGATTAGGCTGGCTTGACACCCACAGTTGTCTGTCTGTCGTCTGTCTGTAAAGTTAGGAGGTTAGGAGGAGACAAAGTTTTCAGATAGACGAAATCATTGTAAAGCCTTGCAAGTAAAGTAAACAAGTGGATCGATCCATCGATGGATCGTTTAGGGTTAGCTGCCGACGAATTCCACACGAGTAGTAGCAGTGTCAGAGAAAAGACTCATATCATCAAAGTAGCCAAACAAAAAGTGTATGGTAGGAAGCAAGGCAAGGCAACGCAAGGAAAGGCAAGGCAATGGAAGGCAATGAGAAGAAGAAGAGGAAGAGGGAAATTGAAAATATCACACCTAGTCAAGCTTAGCTTTAGATTAGAAGACGACGTAAAAGAGTGACTAAATCAGTGCCATTGTGGCCCATTTCACCTAGAGTCAGTCAGTCAGTCAGTCAGTCAGTCAGTCAGTCAGTCAACCACTAATTCGTATTATCTAAGATATTCCCACCCCTAGCCACCCACTCACCCACTCACTCACTCACTCACTCACTCGGTCATTCCTCAGACATCTCGTTCGCATATCAGTCAGTCATCAACATCGGGGGATAATGACTAGAGAACAAATAACAAACATTTCAACAGGTCTCATCTCATCTCATCTCATATGATCGTAAATTCACTCTACTCGCATAATAGGCTAGTCAATATTATCCATTTGATTGAAGAATATGTCGAGTTATAATAATAATAATAATAATAATGTAATAATGATAATTTAGCTACCAACTATTATTTATTTCTCTCTTGGCTTCCTCCACCTCCTCCTAGTGGGCGGGCTAGCTGACTGACTGACTGACTGGTTATCAAATATAACATGATTCAAAAGTGAGCCCATGAAGATTAATAATAATAATAATAATAATAATAATAATAATAATAATAATAATAATAATGATAAATGTCATATAAACTCACGTTTATGAGATATATTGTGTTTAGCGCAGGATAGATAAAATTCTTGTGCTCACTCGACCACAATTTCTGGTAATAAGATATAGACTTTTGTAGCAGAAAATAGATCTTCTTCTTCTTCTTCTTCTTCTTCCTCGTCTACTTCTTCTTTGTTCTCTTACTCCCTGTAAAGCAATGAGATTGATGCCAAGGTGAGATGAGTTTGTGTAGAGCAGGATAATGAATTCAGTTGACAGCAGAATCAAGATTTTTTTGTTCACTTCTCCGACTGACTGACTGACTGACTGACTGACTGACTGACTGACTGATAATTTAGTAGTCAACGCCTGAATAACAAACACTTTCTCGGGCTTCTTCTGCTTTGTCAAATTGCTTCTCTTGTCCAAGTTGCAGCCGCTCTTGTTTTTGTTTATGATAGACTGTGACAGACTTCTTCTTCATCATCAAAAGGATACTAGCGATAATAGTGCAGCTAACGGAAACCACTTTTCCCCTTGGCACCAACCAATTAGCCGAAAACAATTTTCTCTCGCTGTAATTATTATTATTTTAAGCATGTGATATTCGGCTCGGCTATTTATATTCAGTATTACTTCTACTACTACTACTACTGACTTTCAATGTGTGCCATTGGTCTCGATTGACGACCATTCATGAACAAGTTGGTCAGTCAGCCAGTCAGTCTCTCCTCTCTCTGTCCTTTCCGCAAACGAGACGTGAGAATCAGGCAGTTCGCCCACCCCCCACCCTCCACCCCCTTCACAACTCTCCCATCTCGTAAACCACCATCATTTATATAAGTTGAAATGACACAACGCAATCACCACATGGATTCCACTCTCAACATACAGCGCTTAGTTCTCTCTCTCCCTTGCTTGACACACAGCCAACTAACTATGCATACAACTTAATATAATGGATGTTAGTTATCACATTAATTACACATGATGATGATGATGATTTTGATTCGATTTGAATTGAGTTGAGTTGAGTTGAATTGAATTGAATTTTCTTCGTTTATACCATCCACCTTTTTTCTTGTCACTGCAACACCACCACCCCTACCCCTACTCCTACTCCATATCACTTTCAGCATCAGCATGAGATTACAAATTTCATGATAAATAATTGACCTGTTCAAATGTTGCAGCCTGTTATCCAGTTGAAACAAAATCATGATCACAATCATCATGGTGATGATGATGATGATGATGATGGCGCATGAAGTGGATCCATTATAAATAGTTGACCTGTTCAAATGTTGCAGCCTGTTATCCATTTGAAACAAAATCATGATCACAATCATCATGGTGATGATGGTGCTTGTCAAAATCGGTACACAGCTTCTTTACCCGACGCTATCTGTAAGCAAGCACTTGTGCTAAGGTGAAATTCACAGAGAATGAGACAATTCTACTTCACGTGTCAAACGTATAATTTCTCATGATTGCTGATTCTATTCCATTAACAACAACACCCCTTCAAAAATATCTGGCCTCCTTTCAAAATCAGTCAGTCAAATAATGTTGCATATAAACTACCTTTTGAACTACTACTACTAATTTATTACATTGATGATTGAAGGGGTGACGTGGAGGTTTATATTCATTCCAAAATCATATAAAATTATACAAGATTTGATCGAAATCGTACAGAAATTGCCTACCAACTCGATTTGATTTTCAATCAACCTTACAAATCCATGCATATGCCTGAAAAAATGTTTTTTGTTGTTTGCATAACAATAATACGACTGACTAACTAACTAACTAACTGTGTATCAATTGATCGATTCCTCCCAATCACTACCTCTCTATCAGCCTTCAACCCTTGGACTGAACTGGACTGGAGTGGAATCCGCCAACTGTCTGTCTATACCAGCCGATCATTTCACAATCATCAAATTGCTCAAGTCATAAAGGAGTTACTTACATCTACATCTACATCTACCAAGTAAGTAAGTAGGTAATATTTTCGTTCTATTATTGTAGAATTGATTAGGCTGGCTTGACACCCACAGTTGTCTGTCTGTCGTCTGTCTGTAAAGTTAGGAGGTTAGGAGGAGACAAAGTTTTCAGATAGACGAAATCATTGTAAAGCCTTGCAAGTAAAGTAAACAAGTGGATCGATGGACTCTGACAGGCTGGCTGGCAACGAACCAACCAATAACCTATGGTCAAACAAATATGCACAAGAAAGTAGAGATGGATTGGGCATACACTGAGAAGGCCGATTGCGTCTTGTGCCAATAGAGATCGATCAATCCGGTCCAATCAGTAACGGTATAATACGAGAAACTACACCAACTTATTATTATTTGTTTTCATTAATGAACTGTTTGCAAAATATAGTACAGAATTAAGTTAATTTGTGTGGGAATTATTGTATTTTGATATAGACCTTTCATAAGTTGAAAAGCTAACATATACCTTTGTCTTACAAGAGGTTGGATGGAACGTATTCCTTCATTTCTTGTATCATAAGTTGGACAGAAAACTTGACATGGAAGGCTGTAAGTTTAGCCTGAGTTAAGTAAGTCTAGTGGTGGTGTTACTGTCATCTTCTCCGATGTGCGGGTTTAAAAGTCATCTTCAACATTCCCCCTTTATCAGAAGAGTTTTGAAACAGTGTTATATGTTGATGAATAAAGTTTGTGTGACCAGTATATACAGGTTACTCATCCTTTTTCGTGGTAGAGACTTACGGGAGACTCATGGATGCACTGTGCTCAGAATAGCCGTATATATATGTATGTAGTAATGTGTTGAGAAAAACGGATGTGCAGAGCTTGACTTCAGTTTCTTGACAGAGCAGAATCTACCTGCTGCTTCCCTGTGATCTTTCATAAGGAACATAAGTGGTGGCTGCAAGCAACTGATTTCGTGCGTTGTTGGATTATTGTTACTGTAGTTGAGGATTTGGTCGGTGTGTGTTGGCTTCCTGTACACTTAATTTTCCAGCTTTCTGTCATTTGTCCTACTGACTAAAACATCCAGGAATGGTAGTTGTTTGTTTGACTCCTTCTCCATTGTGAATTTGATGTCATTGAAAATGTTATTGACCAAACTATTAGTGTTTTCGATATCATCTTTTTTAATGATGACAGAAGTGTCGTCCACATAGCGAATCCAAATTTTTAGTTTGATCACAGGTAGGATGATGGCTTCTAGTTTCTGCATCACTACTTCTGCAATTAGTCTGGATATCGGTGATCCCATAGGAGTTCCTTTTATCTGTTTGTATATCTTGCCGTTGAATTGGAAGTATGTGGTCAGACAAAGGTCAATGAGTTCCATGAGATTTGGACCTTGTCAAACTTCCGAAGAAGGGAGACCTCAATGTTTGCAAGAACTGGCACGGAATCACGCTTCTGCCTACCCCAAGCAAAATAATAAGCCGCATCATCCTGGAGAGACTGCAGGATGCACTGGATTCAAAACTACAATCCAAACTGGCTGGCTGGCTGGCTGGCTGGCTGGCTGGCTGGCTGGCTGGCTGGCTGGCTGGCTGGCTGGCTGGCTGGCTGGCTGGCTGGCTGGCTGGCTGGCTGGCTGGCTGGCTGGCTGGCTGGCTGGCTGGCTGGCTGGCTGGCTGGCTGGCTGGCTGGCTGGCTGGCTGGCTGGCTGGCTGGCTGGCTGGCTGGCTGGCTGGCTGGCTGGCTGGATTCAGGAAGTACAAATCATGTGCAGACCAAATTGCAACGCCACACTACGCATCATCATAGATCAGAGTATAGAATGGCAGTCAACTCTACACCTCAACCTCATCTACTTTGAGAAGGCCTTTGACAGCGTCGACCGAGAAATAATTTGGAAACTGCTCCAACTTTATGGAATACCACATACCTTTATCAACCTCATTCAACAACTATATGAAGACGCCACATGCCAAGTAATGCACAATGGGAAGGTCAGTGATGCCTTTGCAGTGAAGTGGAGATAGGAGTAAAACAAAACTGTCTACTATCACCCATGTTATTCCTGATTGTAGCGGACTGGATCATGCAACAAAAAGTGAGGAGCGAGAGGAGGGAGATACAATGGCTGGACCGGGAAAAGAACCTAGAAGATTTGGATTTCGCCAATGATGACTTGTGTCTGATGTCACACAAAGTCTAAGATCTACAGGTGAAAACTAACAAGTTGACAGAAGAGGCAGGGCAGGGCAGAGAAGACAGGAGTTCAAGTGAACGTAGAGAAGCCAGAGGTGATGAAGATACCCCAACAACAACAACAACAACAACAACAACAACAACAACAACAACAACAACAACAACAACAAGCTCCAATCACCATCAATGGGAGAAACTTAAAGGAAGTAGCCTCTTTCACCTATCTAGGCAGCACTGTTTCAACTACAGGAGGCACAGATAAGGGCGTCAAAGCGGCCAGAATCAGAAAAGCAAGACAAGCGTTCATTAGCCTGAAATCAGTGTGGAGATCTACTGCACTCCACTCAGCATGTGGAACAACATCCGGATTTTCAACACTAATTCAGTCAAGTCAGTGCTTCTGTATGGTTCAGAGACTTGGAGCGTTACGAAAGGCATTTCCAACAAACTAAAGACATTCATCAACAAGTGCCTAAACTGGCTTGTTACTGAAGATCAGTTGGCCAGAATAGTGAAAATAAGCAACAAGGAACTCAGTGAGGCTGGTAACGAACCAACCAAGAACCTATCGCTGAACAAACATGCAGTGGAAGGAAATGGAGATGGATCGGATTGGGCATACACTGAGAAGGCCGACTGGGAACATCACACGTCAGGCCCTCGGGTAGAACCCAGATGGGAAGCGATGAGCTGGGCGTCCAAGGCGAGGGTGACATGGAGGAGATCGTGCGAGGAGGAAATGAGAGCTTGTGGGCTGTCGTGGAGCCAGGTTCAGAAGATTTCAGAGAACATAGCTCATTGGAGACGTGCTACCGAAGCCGTATGTTCCATTAGGAACCCAAGGGACAAATAATAATAATAATAATATCAACATGTCAAACGACAGGTAACTCAAACTTTTGGAAAGTCAGTGGAGAAAAACGTAGAATGATGTAAACTCTCAAGTTCATAGATTTAAATTTTCAACCGTTAATTATATGTCGTAAGGAGTCATTGGTTAGACAGTAGTCAAATATTAACCCCTAATACTCTAATGTTTCAAGTTAGGAAGATTTAAATAGTTGAAACTCTTGACAGTGACATAGGAATGACTAACAATTCGTTATATAAGGATATTTATTCTGAGAATTTTATGTTTCCCTTAGGTTCCTAGTGAAACATAGGGTTTCAGTAACATGCCTGCATTGCACTCCCTTCTCTGGGGTCTTTTGAACCTTCCTGCATAACTGCCCAGAAGCTTTCGTTTCTTCTTCTTCACATGATCTTCTCCTCCTACTCCAGTAGATCCTGAACGATTAAATCAGCTCAACCTCAACCTTTACAAAGTCTCATTATAAATACTCTAAGTTTATGCACCACCGATTACTGAGTATAGCACATGTCATAGCATAGCAACGATAAATTTTAAACCCAATTAAAGTATAGAGTAGATGTTTGTTAGATCTGTTTCTCTTCCTTAAAGTTAACTTTCCATCCAGATATAATTATCGTCCTAGTCACCCAGATTAATGTAAATATTGTCTTTGCTTACACTAATAATTATCGCTATCATAATACTTCGGTTTAATTTAGAAATTTAAAATTTTTATTCTCGAATTGCTCTATGATTATAGTTTATTCCTCTCTGTTTCTACACATCTATGTAATCCACTTATACAACCACCATGATTGACTACTGGTATTATACAAAGTTTTAAAAGATCTCATCACAGTAGATATTAGGAAGCTGACAGTATCTGCTAATATAACTAAGCCTCTCCTCTTGTGTTTATAAATTTCCGCATCTCACCTGTTCTCCTCTATTGTTTTCATTTATTCTTTGTCGGGTTGTTGAAAACAAACTATGCTGTGTATTGCATAGAATTTTGAAGATTGTCAGTAAAACTAGTGATATACTTCTAAACCTTCTAATTGAATCTGTTGTGGACAAACATATTCGCTGATGTTAAGGATGGATCGTGGCTACCATTGGAATTCACGATGCGCATTTCGCCCTATTTGGGACTCACCAGTCAGTTGGATGTACCTGCTTCCCAGTGAGTGATGTTGTTCCCACCGGGATTCGGAACTCTGAAGCAAACGCTTCAAACGCCAGCGGGTCGTCCACTACATCACCAAGCCACTATAGCCACTTCTTGTGTGACGGGTATAGTTTTTAGTATAAGGGTGTAGTGGATAACGCGCTGGCGTTTGAAGCGTTCGCTTCCGAGTCCGAATCCCTGTGGGAACAACACTCACTGGGGAGCAGGTACATCCAGCTGACTGGTGAGTCTCAAATAGGACGAAATGCGCATCCTGAATTCCACTGCTAGCCATGATCCATCCTTAACATAATCAGATTGCTGGCAATATCGAGGCATCCGCTTAGAAGCCCATATGCTAATCGAGACTGATCAATTCGGTCCAATCAACGACGGTATCATATAAAAACCCTTATACTAATACTCGCTTATGTTAACATTTGGCAGAAGTTATTTTATCAGATGGCTAACATCTTTTTCATTAAAATCTCTCAGCATGTCGATCATCTTGAAAGACATAGAGCGAGTACATAAGACTTTATGCACGTACTACTAGACATAAAAATTCTACAATACTATGTTCAGCTTGTCTGCTGTGAGAAGAAGAAAGTATTAGAAATGAACTAACTAATCAACTTCTGTTTTCGAAAGCAAACTAACTGATAATGAGCATGTTACTATTGGCGTATTATGAACCTAATTGCAAACGTGATTGTCTACTTAAGTTAATTCTAGATTTTCAAGAAAGTTGTAGATAGAGTGAATATTCTTATCTCTCCTTCATGTAATTTCTACTTATTTCATTTTGCTATGTATACACGTACAGTGTCTCTGTCCAATTGAGATAGCTTCCAGAATAAAGCCATTATTATTATTATTACTATTATTATTATTGTTATTATTGTTATTGTTATTATTAGTTATAACTGCAATTAGACTGTTTGTTTGTGGATGATTGTGGAACTTATATATATGTTGGTCATTTGAGGTGATAAGTTAAGTGTACCATGTAAGTATAAACTGATTGATGACCAAACATAGTGAATATATTAAGTATTACCATTGAACAACTTGAATAGTAGGCAGCCAGATTACAGTGGTCTAAACACTGAACGGTTATTTCGCTCATTTCAGGACCAATTTAGCTCATCAACGATGTATATGGACAAATTCATTTCATAGAATCGAATTACTTTATATCACCTGAATTTCGCTGGCTAATTAACTTATATAGACCGACATACCTTAAGTAAACTGATCAATTTGCAAATGATTTACAAACTGCAAGCTTCATGTTACCGTTTTGTTCAGCTGAGTAGTTTTTTAGTTGCTGAAATGTGAATATACACAGCAGCATTATTATGATTATTTGTCCCTTGGGTTTCTAGTGGAATATACTATTTCAGTAGCATGTCTCCAGTGCGCTTCTCTCTGTTTTTGGAAGGACTTAATCCTCGTGGAAGCCTCATGTGATTGACAATTCATTCACATCCTATCTGAATTAACCAACAAAGAACAAACCAGTTTAGAGGTTTGGGGGGATGGTTGGCATTCATCATGAAGAACCATCAGAAACCTGGGAGCACTGGACAGTTGTTTCGTCTTAATATAGGACTTCTCAGCAGTGTGCACCTATGACTCCACCCTCCAGGTACCGAACTCAGGAGCTTCAGTTCTCGCCGCTAGTATGTTGCACCTGGCTGGGAATTATAGACCATTGGATTCCGACTCAGTGCCTCAATGGTAACGTGCTAGCAGCGGAACATGAAACTCCTGGGCTTGATTACTGGAGCACATAGTCACACGTGCATATTACTAAGGAGTCTCACACTAAAACGAAACAGCGTTCCAGTGTTCCAGTGTTTCTCCAAATGATGTCAGTCCATAATGTTTACCAGTCTGAAATCAAAAAGCCAATCCGCCGTCTGAAATATTGCTTTTAAAAAATAGGCTACTCATAAGTAGTATGAAACAAATAGCTTAAATAAATAAAAAGGAAAGGAATTTGTCAACAACTATAAGAATTTTAAATTTTTCATGATCTATAATGTTCGGTGAATATCGAGTGTAAATGTCTGATCAGTACCTGTTACCTGGATAGCATAAGCAAAGAACTAGATATTATTTGCGAAAACTTATGTTCATGATTTCATGGTATAGCGTTAATTCTGAATGTTTAAATTTTATTTTTGCTTAACAGGACCAGTTAAGAGCTCTACCTGGCCTAATCAGAACTGCAATCATTCAACAACATTTTGCCCATCAAAAATTGATACCACCTCCTACAGTTAACTCAATGGTGAACCAACAGACTGCATTAAAGCTAGAAGGACATAAATGATGAAATTAATGAATGAATATTTCATAACACGATAAATAACTTCTCTTCCAAGAGTTAGAAAACTTCAGTGTCAAAGAGATTGTATATTTTCACAAGAAATCTTGTTTATACTGATTTTACAGGGGGTTTTCTTTTTTATGCATTGTTCGAAAGATGAGCATACAAAATTAGATTCTTAAAAACAGAAGAGAAGTTAACAGTGAATCTACTACATTCGAATCATTAATTTTATGATGTGATATATGTCACATATATGACTGTGATACACATAACATTTATAGATAAATTCATATCTATTTATATCAACTAGTTAATCTATATTTTCAGTAAATGCCTTCAAAGTTCAATGATTTCACTTTTACTGTCTTTCAATAAAAAGATTTGTTTTAGTGAACTAAAATTTAAAAATAACTTATAAGAGCTAAGTATGAATTTTTTTTAAGCCACCAATAAGGCACGCACGCACGTGCACACATACACATACACATATATACACAGAATTTCATATGTAAACCATTTAAACTTCAGTTACAACACCTTTTAGTTTCTTTCTGATGCACAGAAATTCACTCAATCTAGTATAGATTATTTATCCTAAAAAAAATCTCATAAAATATTTTTAGTATTCAAGATTTCTTAAATTTCTTATTTAGGTTATTTGTCTCATATCAATTAATCATTAATGTGGATGAAAAGTTTTCATAGTCATGATATTCAGTTTGTACTATTAAAGTGGAAGTTACTTTTTTGCAAGATTGTCATATTTAATGACAAATCGATGGAAATAGTTTAAAGATCTGAGCATATGAGTAGTTTGTATAACTGTTTATTTATGCTGCGACAAATGAGAACCATTTCCAAATGATGAAATTAAGAAAGATGTTCGCCACCTTGGAGTAGTCAACTTCAATCAGAGCATATTTGAACATGTTCGTGTGGAATTCGACTTTCCAGGCAGAGGAAGTATGATGATTTGTTGCATCCAACCTCTACTGCCTCCGTATGACTATTCCTGTCTGGTGACCATATTGTGTAAATCATTCTGATATATGACATCAGAAATTTTGGACATGATAGATGCCATCATTCAACTAGGTAAGCTGTCTTGAAACACCAGTTTTTGTGGGTTGAACTTCAGTAAATCCTTTACTGTGTACTGTTTTTAAATTATTGAACTAAGTTAAGGAGCACTGAAGTGAAAAAAGTTAATTAATGTTGCTTCTACATAGGTTACCTCATCACTAATCTCTTCATTAGATTTTCATACTTCGTTGAATATGGATTAGAACTAAAGACAGCGGAAACTGTACTTTCTTTTGGCAGTCAGCATTTTATTTGAAAATCATAACAATGTTGTTTAGACTAGAAATTAAATGTAAATCTGAATAGTTTTAACAAATCGCACAACTGATGTAGTATTCCAAAGAAAGTACCCTCTTTCACCTATCTAGGCAGCATCGTTTCAACTACAAGTGGCGGCACACACGCGGATGTCGAAGCCAGGATCGGAAAGACAGCAAGACAGGCGTTCATTAGCCTGAAACCAGTGTGGAGATCTACTGCACTCCGCTCAGTATAAAGCGTGAACAACATTTGGATTTTCAACACTAATTCAGTCAAGTCAGTGCTCCTGTATGGTTGAGAGACTTGGTGCGTTACGAAAGGCATTTCCAACAAACTACAGACATTCATCAACAACTGCCACCTACGCTCTCTCGTTACTGAAGATCAGATGGCCAGAATAGTGAAAATAAGCAACAAAGAACTCTGGCAATGAACCGACTAAGAACCTATCACCCAATAAATGTGCAGAAGGAAGTGAAGATGGATTGGACATGCACTGAGGAGACCATTCGGGGACATCATGCACTATGTCAGGCCGTCGACTGGAACCCAGATAGGAAACAACGAATTGAGTGTTCGCGGCGAGTGTGACATAGAGAAGACTGTGTGAGTAAGGAAAGAGAGCTTCTGGACAGTCGTGGAACCGGGTTGAAAAGATTGCAGAGAAGAGAGTAGAATGGAGACGTGCTACCGAGGCCGTATATTCCACTAAGAACGCAACGGACAAATAATAATGATAATATAATACTTCGAACGATAAGTATTCGTCATATAATAGTTTCTGTACACTAGCCTGTAAAAACGTTTTTTATCTATTTTCAATGTCTCTCCGGGTCCTAATGGAACATCATTCACAGTAGTAACTTCAGTATGAAGTGACCTGTCAATATATCTCCGCGACTGATTTAGTGACTTGCTCTGACGATGTGGTCTGTGATTGGTTGTTACCTTCGATTGTTGTGTCATTGATTAACTGCATAGATTTCCCTGTTAGCTGTTCCTCTGCCTGACCTGGCCTCTCACCTTTCTGCCGTTTTTCATCTTTCTCATTGTTTGATAGATTGGGTCTATGTCTATACACCTGTTGATTGCTGACTGACTGACTGATTGACTGACTGACTGACCTGAATGTCAAACTTCTAGGAATTCTCTCATTTTCTTTGTGTTTCCTCTCTCCATCTAACATTTCTACATTGTCAAAATTGAATTCATGTCCATAGTTGTTATCCACATGCATTGAAATGAGTGATGAAATGTCATGTGTGACGTTTGATAGTCAATTAGTGTTCATGTAGAGGAAGGCGAAGAGGCCGACCACTTTGTCCAATTTAGTGTTGACTACAGTTATTCCAGTTCATTTTGTAAATGATATTCGGTTTGTCTTCCTTGCTTGCTGCTTCCTTTGGTCTGCATAATAGTGTCTGGAGGGAATTTGTTGGTTAGTGAGCCACACCAATTCCACCAAGTGGTCTCAGTAATCTTGTCATGATTTCTGATATATTCTTTATGCATTATGGTAGGATGATGCGTTTATTGATCTCTGTCGATGACTTTGTAGTTGATGATGTTGGGATAGGCATCTTGTGATAAAGTTTCGTGGGTAGCCGTTCTTCTTTAAGATGGACATCAAGTAATCTTCTTCGTTTCTCCGTGAAGTTGTTGTACTGCAGTGTGTTCTCGCTGTTTTGAATAGAGTCTGCAAGCAACTGATTTCGTGCGTTGTTGGATTATTGTTACTGTAGTTGAGGATTTGGTCGGTGTGTGTTGGCTTCCTGTACACTTAATTTTCCAGCTTTCTGTCATTTGTCCTACTGACTAAAACATCCAGGAATGGTAGTTGTTTGTTTGACTCCTTCTCCATTGTGAATTTGATGTCATTGAAAATGTTATTGACCAAACTATTAGTGTTTTCGATATCATCTTTTTTAATGATGACAGAAGTGTCGTCCACATAGCGAATCCAAATTTTTAGTTTGATCACAGGTAGGATGATGGCTTCTAGTTTCTGCATCACTACTTCTGCAATTAGTCTGGATATCGGTGATCCCATAGGAGTTCCTTTCATCTGTTTGTATATCTTGCCGTTGAATTGGAAGTATGTGGTCAGACAAAGGTCAATGAGTTCCATGAGATTTGGACCTTGTCAAACTTCCGAAGAAGGGAGACCTCAATGTTTGCAAGAACTGGCACGGAATCACGCTTCTGCCTACCCCAAGCAAAATAATAAGCCGCATCATCCTGGAGAGACTGCAGGATGCACTGGATTCAAAACTACAATCCAAACTGGCTGGCTGGCTGGCTGGCTGGCTGGCTGGCTGGCTGGCTGGCTGGCTGGCTGGCTGGCTGGCTGGCTGGCTGGCTGGCTGGCTGGCTGGCTGGCTGGCTGGCTGGCTGGCTGGCTGGCTGGCTGGCTGGCTGGCTGGCTGGCTGGCTGGCTGGCTGGCTGGCTGGCTGGCTGGCTGGCTGGCTGGCTGGCTGGCTGGCTGGCTGGCTGGCTGGCTGGCTGGCTGGCTGGCTGGCTGGATTCAGGAAGTACAAATCATGTGCAGACCAAATTGCAACGCCACACTACGCATCATCATAGATCAGAGTATAGAATGGCAGTCAACTCTACACCTCAACCTCATCTACTTTGAGAAGGCCTTTGACAGCGTCGACCGAGAAATAATTTGGAAACTGCTCCAACTTTATGGAATACCACATACCTTTATCAACCTCATTCAACAACTATATGAAGACGCCACATGCCAAGTAATGCACAATGGGAAGGTCAGTGATGCCTTTGCAGTGAAGTGGAGATAGGAGTAAAACAAAACTGTCTACTATCACCCATGTTATTCCTGATTGTAGCGGACTGGATCATGCAACAAAAAGTGAGGAGCGAGAGGAGGGAGATACAATGGCTGGACCGGGAAAAGAACCTAGAAGATTTGGATTTCGCCAATGATGACTTGTGTCTGATGTCACACAAAGTCTAAGATCTACAGGTGAAAACTAACAAGTTGACAGAAGAGGCAGGGCAGGGCAGAGAAGACAGGAGTTCAAGTGAACGTAGAGAAGCCAGAGGTGATGAAGATACCCCAACAACAACAACAACAACAACAACAACAACAACAACAACAACAACAACAACAACAACAACAACAACAACAAGCTCCAATCACCATCAATGGGAGAAACTTAAAGGAAGTAGCCTCTTTCACCTATCTAGGCAGCACTGTTTCAACTACAGGAGGCACAGATAAGGGCGTCAAAGCGGCCAGAATCAGAAAAGCAAGACAAGCGTTCATTAGCCTGAAATCAGTGTGGAGATCTACTGCACTCCACTCAGCATGTGGAACAACATCCGGATTTTCAACACTAATTCAGTCAAGTCAGTGCTTCTGTATGGTTCAGAGACTTGGAGCGTTACGAAAGGCATTTCCAACAAACTAAAGACATTCATCAACAAGTGCCTAAACTGGCTTGTTACTGAAGATCAGTTGGCCAGAATAGTGAAAATAAGCAACAAGGAACTCAGTGAGGCTGGTAACGAACCAACCAAGAACCTATCGCTGAACAAACATGCAGTGGAAGGAAATGGAGATGGATCGGATTGGGCATACACTGAGAAGGCCGACTGGGAACATCACACGTCAGGCCCTCGGGTAGAACCCAGATGGGAAGCGATGAGCTGGGCGTCCAAGGCGAGGGTGACATGGAGGAGATCGTGCGAGGAGGAAATGAGAGCTTGTGGGCTGTCGTGGAGCCAGGTTCAGAAGATTTCAGAGAACATAGCTCGTTGGAGACGTGCTACCGAAGCCGTATTTTCCTTTAGGAACCCAAGGGACAAATAATAATAATAATAATAATAATAATAATAATAATAATAATAATAATAATAATAATAATAATGAATTCCTCAGACAGCTTGAGGCATATTATAAACGGTACACAGACACAAAAACCGAGATGTTGACTATGTTAGTCAACGCAGCATAAACAAACGGAACCAATAATGCTAACTTGACATGTTTAACGCTTATATGCTCACAAGTAACTGTCATTTTCATTGGGCATACAAACGGATTTCTATCACTTATGTAAGAAGTATGTTTAATGAATTATTTCTGTTGGGTTTGAGGCTGATTCCCTCAATGGATGGACTGTTATCTTACTGCTTGATTAGAACACAAAAAAACAACTCTAGATAGATAGTTTCTGTCTACGAGATGACCATGGTAACACTCTCGGACAAGGATTGTATGCTGTCCAATATCCTAAATAAGCACCATATGTCTGTTTCTCCTAACTAGTTTGAATGCTTGAGACAATGAATATCTTAAGTGACACTTGTAAAACGTGTCCAGCCTAGTGAAGGTGGTATTGGAAACAACTTTCTACTCCATTTAAGTGAGTATTACCTATATGGTGCTGCCAATAAGAATTGCAAGCAACTATATAAAGACACAATGAGCCGTCGAACATCTTCAGCTGAATAGTGATAAGTATTGTAGCATGTATTCAACTTATATGAATGACAGCACCTTTTATACAACTTTCCACAGCCAGATCAGCATCATGATAGTCTGGATAACCGAGATTTTGAAGTGAATTAATTGATGAAGTATGCGTCATTTAAGGATACTGTTTCAGTGGAAATTATTCTGATGTAGTAAACTAGTGAGCCATTGGAGAGATCAGGTTACAGTAGTTGTACAACATGTCAGTATTACGCCCCAACAGAGCGTATGCAACTGTACAAACACTCGACTTTTCAAACTATTTGAAACTGTTGACCACGGAATGATTATAAACACATGATCCAGCAAATTTTTAAAAAATACTTTCTACAAATATGAATCGTCAAATGAATGGGCTGTATAACACTGTACAATAAAAGGGTATCATTCATATGATCAATATTAACCACTGTCTTTCTCTTTGCAAACAACAGAATTTGACCACATTCACGTATTTCGTTTCAGCAATATCTCCAAAATCCCACTGATGGGAAAGTTATTCAGAAACTGTGGAACAGAACGATTCTACGTAACATAAACCTGGTTTGGAGCTATGAAGAAAGGTGGTTGTATACTGTTACTCCACTTAGTATATCTCTTCATAAAATAGTATTTTCGTGAATCTCCCCAACACCATTAGGCTTTGCTGAGTACAGCCATTCTAGGCTAAATTAATAAGTCATTAAACACTGTCAGGAGGCCCGACATTACTGAGAAATAGATCATGAAACCATAAGTCATATCAGCACATCAAGTAAGGAGGCTCATAGATGAAAGACGGGCAAATAACGGAGAAGAAAAAACATGAAATTCGGTGTGACGATTAGCATGAAAGTAGTTCGTAGATGCATCTGCACCAGTGAGATCGATTCTAAGTCGCATCGCTCAGCCTGCATCCACCAATTTCGGTTTTCATGTGAATCCTAACTGGGAAACTTACAGTTCCCAACATAGCTCATAACCTGATACTGTGTCAAAGTATGGTCGCCTTCAACCTTTTAAAGCATGAACTCACTCCGGCTTAAAGGACAGACGGTGGCTAGACATGCGCAACACTTGTCTTAAACACCGGAGTCGATTAAGGTTCACAACCTTATCAACTGACTTTCCTGTTCTGCCCAAAACTCTGTCTGACTCTGCACTACTGACTTGACGATTCAGCGAGACGGCCGATTTTACAAAGATAACAGTGGTCGAACACATGAAACCTACTGACGTTGTGCATCTTTAGATCTTATGTCTCACAGCCATATAGTAGAATAAAGCAAACTGCAGCAAAGTACACCCAACCTTTTATAGGCTATCGGGTATCAATGTAGCGTCACAAATGACGTAGGTTGTTAAAAGTCAACGAGCTTTTTGTATCCTTGCAGAGATTTCGTCAGTCACTGACCCCCAGGGCTAATTCGACTTCCCAAGTAGCTAAAGTAACTAATACGCCCCACCATCTCACTACCTACTGTTAGATGAAACGCTAACAGAGATGAGTCCTGGACCAATAATTTGCATCTGGGCGGTGACAGGCTGATCCCAAACATCCTCAAATTGCTATTCAATGTGTCCAGAAGACTCTTAATCTTGTCAATATCTCCCCTAACAGGACTATGTCATCTGCATACTCCAAATCTACTGAAGAGTTTGATGTGACAATGTCAATTCGTTTAACATCAGAGGATGAGAAGAAGACCCCTATAAGCATGTCTTTGATAAAGTTGAACAGGAATGGAGAGATTTGACACAATTGATGAACACCACTAGATTCACACAACTCAAATGACAACAAACTATGGGCTCTGACACATACACGGGTGTTCCAATACAGAATCTTGAAACGAGTGATCTACTTACTCGGTACCCTTTTCAGTGAAAGACACTGCCGTATGACCTGTCGGTCGACTGAGTCGAACGCAGATTTCAGGTTAAGAAATACAGCTAGTGTCAGACGCTGGTAAGTGAACCTGTGCTCCAGAACTTGGTGGAGGTTGAATTTCTGGTCGATGCACACATAACCAGGTAGAAAGCATACCTGGTTTTCTTGGGTTTGCTGCTCTCTAGCTTTCCTTAAGCGTCTAATGATTATAGAACCTAGGTTTCTAGACACTACGTTCGTCAGATTGGTTCCCCTGTGGTTATTACGGAAGAACTCTCCTCTCTTCTTGATAACTGAGAAAACCTGTGATTCAGACAAGTCAGTTGGGATCATATTTGATTGTTATGCGCTTACTGACGCTTGAGTTAATCTGACCATTGACCCTGACCGCCATCTTCGAATACCTCTGGTGCAAGCCTGTCTTTCCCCGCTACCGTTTCTGGTTACAGGTTACTCACAGCCTTCTCAACTTCTGAGAAAGCCTGTTTGGCATTAGCTAACTGGCGTAATCTGTGGTGCCGACTGGCAAGATACCCAACTATCTATGAAGGGACAAGTATAATGTACTGTAGTCCGTTCTATCCTGTTGTACACCTGTAAGACATGGTAGTTAAAAGTAGAAGATATGAAACGATTGCAGGGTTTTGATCATATGCTTTTTTGTAGCATTGCTCTCATTTGGTGGAATCACTGTGTGAGTATTATCGAATTTAGGCGAAAAGTAGTAGGCAAGGGAGGGAAATCAGTCAATGCAGTTGTGAATCTTCAGCAACTGAAGTGGCCTCGGTATTTGTTGCGTATGTTAATTCACTACTTTCCTTGAGTTGCAATGCTAGCAGACAGTAGGATTAGATTGAAGGAAGGCTCAGGATGGTCAGAACAAGACGTTACACTAGTGGATGAAGTCCCTGACTACTGGTCTGAGCTATACGGGAAGTCCAGACTGTTTAGCTGGGATCCCTGAGACGAAAGGAATCAGTGGCTGAGAATTCTTGGTGACATGAATGAAAATCGGTCACAGTGACGCAGATAATCACTCCTTCAGGTCTTCTAAGGCTTAAATGTTTGCACTAACCGTTTTCTTTACATTGTTCATGGTCTACTTTGATATCAGTCTATCCGCCTGTTCATCGATACAACTGTGAAGTGTTGCCACTTGAGTCAATGCATTTGTGTGCAAGGTTCTACGTTGACTTTGTCTATCTGCCTCTCAACTTCTGTAAGTTTGAGTGGTTTATCTTAGTGCTGCAATTAAGATCCAACTAGATAGTGAGTAAACGAATAATAGCTGAAAGTTATTTGAACTATTTCTCAAGTGTTCCACATACTGTCTCCTCTAAAAGTAAACTGCAGTCTGGTCATTGGTTTCACTAACGATTGGATTAATTACCTCACTTCCCTTAATCAACCTGAATAGATGTCTACTGTTACCTAAAGCTACTACTTTTTCATGTATTTGTTCTTCATTCCCCACCACTACTCACTGACAATACGCACCTGCTGTGAGTTCATATTAGAGTTGCTTCGGCTCTTAATTATGCTTGAAGTCTACAGTAGTGCATTTACATGCATCCGTTAACTCAGATTCAACTGCTGAAATGAACTGACGCTTTGCAACCACTTTCTGAGGGTTATTTGCGGTCTTTATTTAGTTTTTACACGAGTTAGATGAAACCATACTTCTTCTGGATGAGTGACGTTGTTGTTCAGATAACTATCCAGCTAGTTCTTCATTGAAATCTACCTTAGTACTTTTATCGTCGAACTGTGCTCGAAATTATCTTGTTTCCGTAGTTTTTCTACATCTATTTAGGTTCAGATATAGGCATGTTCGAACCAACATGTGATCACTGTTCAAACACATGCTCCATAAGGAGCGGCAATCATCCACCAACCCTTTCAAGAGACCAAAGATGTTCCGATATCTCAAGTCGCTATCAAAACCTGCAAAACTTGTGAAAATTAACGACGACAGGAATTTTGAAAAAGATGTGAGGAAGGATTAGAAGGCAAAGACGAGGAGGGTTGATTATTATATGATGGAACTTGATTGGTAACCGAGATGTGAAGGTAGTTGTTACTTCCCAGATGCCATATAGTTGAACGTTACTTCTAAAGGTATCCGGAGAAACAGAAACTAACCGGTTAGTTGAAGACGATATAGACAAGGAAGAGGCTACGGTCGGGTATTTTACTAAGGTCTTTACCCAGAAACCCTCGACAGGCACGAATTTAACAGTGGGAGCATTCACGTCCAACATAACAAACTTTGGGGAAACCGACTGCAATGATGTATTTATAAAATTAAGTATTCCAGATATCTAAAATGAGCTGCACTCAAGGCTACCCAGGTAGCTGGCACTCTACGTAGTTGGTCCACTGACTACTATATTCCTACAGTTAAGGCACACTCCTCCGTGAGTGAAATGATGCCATGGTCATACCTTCCCAAGTGGTAGATTCTAGGCAGCACCCATCAAATCACAGACCGATATACTTGACTAGTACTGTAGCAAAAGTCCTAGAAAGAGTAGTGAAGAAAGCCATTACGGTTCACCTAGGAAGTAACACCACAACATGGCTTTCGCAGAAGTTTCTCATATTTGACAAACCTGACAGTCAGAGAAAGTTGGGTTAAGTCTAAGAATGATGGGATACCTGTAGATATCATTTCCATAGACTTCAGTAAGACGTCCGACAAGATACACATAAGCAAAGAACGAATTTAGTTCCTGCGGAGTACTATCCTTTGCATCAAGTAGTCAACTCTTGGATGAAGTGGTTTCCATATCAGATAACCCGTTCAAAATGGAAAAGCACAAGTATCTACCAGGAAAAGGGTTAATATAGGCTAGTGACCTTGGATCCCTTGCCTACAAATCTGGAAAGAAATTACATTAGAACTGATGGTGCTTTACTGGAGCTCGAGCTACATCTGGTTGAGCTAGTCACATGCACCACTTACTGTAGTTTGAGATTTAACTTTGATTGTCTCAATCCCAATAAAGAAATCAGTACGGGAAGAATCAGAATTTTACGGGGTACGGAGCTTGCTGCTTTTAAAGCCTACCTCGTTTGCCAAAGGGAAGACAACAAAAGTATGAACTCAAGCAAAAGGGGCTCGTGATACGACACCAAAACTAAGATATGTGATACATTCGATGGTGTTCAGACATCTTCAGAATGAATAGATGACCAAGTCTGCAGGACCTGTACGAACCTTTAGTTGCCTCCTAGCAATCCACAAAGAAACCGCTTAATCACTGTTTTTAATCTTTACGACCAATTTTATAGGCTGTTCTGCTGCATCAGAAGACAGCCTCGTTATAAAACCAATCATCTAAGGAAATGAAACTACCACAATCAAATTGTCACCCTCAAAAGACCATACGATACACATCAAGATAAGGCCCTCTGCGAATTGGCACTTGCAAATATACACACACCCAAATATGATGGGCAAACTGCGGGTTCTAGTTCTCATATCAATATAGTTTCACCGAACAACTAGTAGTTAGAAATGATTCACACCAATCTGACGAAACCTGAAGTTCGCGTCCCATGGTCTATAATCAGTCACGTCTAGTGGCGTACTCCAACACTGCAGCTTCTACATCTTAAGAGATCTAAGCCTGCGCCTGAACGGGTTAATAGAAAGTTGTGATATGCTACGGTTCATCATAACTCTTCGAGACTACAATCATGAGATGAACATTATCCTGCCAAAATTTACTCTCACGCGACAAAAACACAAGTGACTGGGTGACATCCTGTCTAAAATCTTGAGAAACCCAAGCTTATCCATCTACATTTTTCCTAAGCCTGGATACAAGCACTCCTCCCAAACCATAAAGAAACTCAAGTACGATACAAAAGTTAAATATGAGGAAGATGAACTTTATTGTACAAAATCCAAATTACATACAGAATGCCTTCGTTATCCGTTTCGTCCAGGCCTGGAAAAAGAAAACGTACCAAACTGTTACTAGGAAATTTAATTAAAAGATCAGACATGAAAACTAATCATGAGTCATTCAAGAGGTGTCACATCATTGACGCGTTGCTTACCTTGCACGTATCTGCCTGAACCATACTCTCCAATTGTTGTCTGTAAAGAAAGATTTCTGTTATTCAGTAAAGATAGTTGAAATCACATAATCAAGTGAAACACGGATCATCATATTGTCACTAGAAGATAAATTGCCTAGGAACTCACCTATTTAAAACCGTGATTATCCCGCCTACTGCCTGCTGTGTTCGACAAATTCACCATGGCGACAGTGTTCTAGAAAAGCATACAGAAGCGTACTGTAACAAATATCAGAGAATATACGTCGAATCATGCAATCAATGTCATGTGAACTATGCAACATCATGGAAGTTAAAAGAAAACAGCTTACCTAGAGAACGGTGTTCTTGAATTAGTGGTCATCATGCATGACGCTCATGAGCATCGAGTCACATGAAATCCTAATCAAAAAGGATATGGAGAATGATTACTAATATGTTAGACTTTATTCATAAAACTCATCTAACATTTCCGCTAATAAACTTACCGGGTGCTCTCACCTGGGTTATACGATTTCACGCCATGTGAATCCAATAGGCGTGAATCTTCGATCTTCACATCATGTTGCCAAACAACAGAAACTCCTTACCACAGCAAGTAGTATCCGCACTTTGTGTCAACTAGATTGTCATACAGATATCCTCTGCAAGGATCAAGACATCTACTGGCCCATTATCCTAATAACTGATAACAGCGTGCATATGCAACTTGAGAACATCGCGTCAGATCATTGTTTCACACTGGCAGCCGGTAACAACTATAATAAAAATTACTACAAATTAGTTTGAAGGAAGAGTATCAGGTTATTATGGTTCGTTTCATTAAAATCAATAGCAGAACTGGATAACATCATCTACAACGCAAGCGAAGACCTACCCATGCACCCCAAAACACACGTGTAACGTCGACCATCAGCGCGCTCCAGTACTATATAAACATTTCAAAACCAACAGGTCTATATAAACAAACATCAAGTTGTTCAAATACCAAACTTCAACGTTAGTTTTCTTGTAAAGGTGGACTGAATGTTACTCGGATTCCATATCCGTATTGTTCTCAAGCGTAGCTTTTAGGAAAATGTTCTTGTTATTGTCATTTTCAGTGCTTACACGAATGCTTTTCGAGTATTTTGTTCTACTGTACCGATTTTGCTAGTGATCTAAAGTAAAACTGACTGGTTTATTTACGTGAATTATTCGTAAACCTTTGCCATCCGCTTTACTGGCGTTAAAATTGTTATGTACAGCTCGGCATTTCGATCATGTCTCTGGTTATATCAACTGTAATTGCATCATCGAGATAAGTGAAATCAGTTTCATACATGGTTTCTACTTTCACAAATCGCTTATGTGTGTCATGTTAATCCCTCAGTGGTTTAATTTGAAACGCATTATTTTGAAGAACCTCGTCGCCTTAATTTTTAATTCAAATAGATATCACTCTGTGTTTTTGAGTACGCCATTTGATTTATTCCCTACAGAAAAGATATACATTCGAAACGGTATGGTAACTACTAGGTAACTTTTGAGTGTCCGTAGTTGGCAATCCTCATCAACGGTTGCCCTGCCACCACCCCCTTCCCCACGAAGAGGGGTCCTCGCTGGCCCTAAGGTGGAATGCATCAGATTGTACCTTTCATGAAGCCTTACAATACGCTTTTTTCTGTGGTACGTAGCATTGTCAGGTGTTTACTGGCAACTGTCTACAGATTATTTAGTTTTGGATGGTCGTTGAAATCTATTTAAGCATATAGGTCCGATCACCTCTATGTGGTCAGTACCATACTGGAATCTGCTCGGGCTATTGGGCCGTTCACGGCCCTCTAGTTGCGGTCGACGGTCGTCGCCATTGTGCAGCTTCGGGTTGGTTAGTAATTTAGCAAATTTGTGCTTTAATACTAACGCTAAGATAACAGTTGGAATTTGCTTGGTTATCTGTTCACCGCCTCCATATGCATAATTAGTCACATGGACAAGATTGCCGAAGGCCTCTTGATTCTTCATCAGTGCCAGTGATATAGTAAACATTTTATCCGCCCGTCCGCTGCAAAACTATTCGGTTTTGATCGGTAGATTCCCACGTTCACTTTGTGTGTGGTCCCTTGTATCCAACGTTTACACTCAACACGTATTCTTTTTGAGGGCCTCCGGATGCCGAGGTTAGTGTAACATGATGGAGATCCGCCAGCAGGGGGTTGCGTGGAACTACTGTGGATCCTTGGTATCCTCACATTAGTGAGCTGGAGCTAAGTCTGGTGATAGTGGCTTGTAGTCCAAGCCGTGACATGCCGTACCCGTTAAACTTTGAATTTGAGGCAAATTCTGATAACATTAAACTTTCGAGGCAACTGCCTCAGGTTTAAACTGCGATCTCGGTCCTGTTTACGTGTGGATCTTTCATATCCTTAGCCATTAGGGGTCTCCTATTTCCACCTCAGTAAGTACAAGACTCAGTACAGAGTTGTTTACGGAAGAAAGTAGGTGGCGGTAAATTACCTTCATAATATAGAAACCCTGGCTTGGCTTCCCCATGATGAGCGACTAGCGAGCCAAGCCCTTTCACCTATAGTGAGGATAGACATGACCTGAAATAAAACACTGGTATCTTTTTAGTGACTTGGACAGTGGTTTACCTGGTCTTCTGACTCTTTTTAGGCCTGATCACCCCGGAATTCGCAAAGGGTCCAAACAACCACGGTCGAAACATCAACGTGTGGAGCACCGGTCTGCCTTCATAATGGCTAACAGCTGGAACTCATTGGTGGAACGAGTGGCAGCAGCTTCTTTGGTGACAACTCAGCGAAAAAAATGGACCTTCATAGAGGTGCTTACTGCTAGGACTAATGCAGACTAACCGCTTCCCATCCTTCCCACCGAAGACTAACTTCAGTTCATGGGTGACCAATCCAGAAAGATCACATTTAAGAGCCTCTAAAGTGTTTCCGAGGTCAGTGGGAATAGACGCTGGCACACTACTCCTCCTCCACTGAACAGTTTTGTCAGTCTGAATACAGGTTACATCGAGAGGGACAGGATAAATTTATAAGTTCCTTTGAGCCAGGCTTCGTGGTTTTCGAATACATCTGAGCCCACTCCGTGAACTAATGTTATCTCCGACATCCTCTGGCCGCTACTTTGGACACTGCTGTACGGAATATCTGGAGTATTTAAAGTGTTACTTAACGTATCTATAGGGATCCTGGAAACACTCATTTCTACCGTCTCCCAACGCAGATCCTGTTAACGTTATGACCATTTCCACCCTTCTCCTTAATCGAATGCTCCTCTGCACTTTACTCCGCCTTCGAGAGGTTAGTCTAACGGAAGTCCGATGATCATATAGCATGGTTTAGATGTATTGTGAGGAAGTATATCCTTTTCATCCCACTAACTCTGAAGAGCTTTCGAGGATTTTCTCTTTCTTCTATGGGCTTAATAAAGAAGGAAGTGTCATCAAATAGAATCCGGTCTGACATTCTTGGATCTTACGGTGGTCCCCTTTGAAGCCCTACCTACAGGTTTCATAATCTGTTTCATAAAAACCTATAAAGGCCTCTTCAAATTTTTGTTGGAAAATTACGATCAGACTGTCGTTTCACCTTGGCAGTGTGGGCACCACTTACGAGGACTGGGAAGCAATCTTTCTACAGTTCATCAGAATGGATGACACTGCAGTCCCCAGCAAACCTAGCCGTGAGGTTCTATCTTTCGTGGGCTTTGTGGTCACCACTGACGCCTACTGGACGACGAACAACTGATATACTTACTTAAGTTTGCTTACCTAAATGGCTCACCAGACTGGTTGAAATAAGTGCGTTGTGCTGCTGTCACTTGTTTGCCACGTTGTGGTTGTCTGAAGTAAGTTGTTCTAAGCGTTGACAGCAAGTAAGTGGTCTAACATTGGTGAGCCCGATGTGATATATTCTTTGTCTCCATTCACCTAGCTCGTTTATCAGTAAATTCTTTGCTTTTATTTTGGAATACTGAAATGTTTTGCATTATTGATGCTGACGCTAATGTCATGAAAGAGTCCGTTCCACCTGAAGTGGACAATTTAGTGTCCACCAAGAGTCGACCATCAGATTTTAATAGGGAAGACCCAGGATCATGGTTCGTTCAGCTGGAGCATTCCTTTCGCTGTCATAGTGTAAAGTCAGAGACGTCGTGATGCTAGGACTTCTGCTCCATACGTCCCCTCTCAATTAGAAAAGAGATTCATGATCCCATAGTTAAACCTCAGGGGAGCAACTGTGTTCCATCCTGAGCATGAGGTAGTGGGACTCTAGGATTACGACCAGCGCTCGGAACAAGTCTTTTCAAACAATCACAATGCGCAAGGAAGAATGCAGTGACAGCGGTACAACGTTCTTATTTCAAGCGCTCTGGTGGTCAAGTCAAGCGGGTGAACTGGGACAAGTATATCCGGTTGTTCATCATTTGGTAGAAGTCAGTGGTGAATACAGAGCTTACGGAAGCACTGTATCAGAATCTTGCAATGAGGGACCTCTATCAGGGTGTTGTTTCGATGTAATCCCGCTTGAACTGAAGAAAGAGGAGGAAGATGATGGTAAGATAAAAACAACCAATCATAATTACGCCTGAAAAATCCCCCATTCCCCAAATGAAATAACGATGGATGGAAAAACATTGTTCAGAATGTCAGTGTGTCATTAGCTTATCAGTTACTGTTGTCCTTACAATGTTGTAGGGTATTTCTCGAATTGTTTTCTGGCTCGAGTAAATAAAACTAAGACAGGTGCATGAACGCTGCACAAGGGATGAACTAACGAAATAATTCCTATGTGCGAAACCAAAGATCATGAAACCTAATGCATATTCATGTTAATCTTCCGTCTGAACGCTACCCTAGACATCACCTTTTGTTTTCAAAGTTTGGCTATTTAAGTGCATAGAAGAACGTTAAGTATTTGGCGATGCGGGCAAAGTATACTAGTTAACTGATGTGAATTAACTGAATGGATCACTTTGGACGAGTGGTAAACCGCTTTTATGCTCCTGTCTACTGAGGTTAGTTAGTGTCTCTGTTTACGTTGATTTCATGGCAGAGTACGAGCTTCTAAAGCTACGTGGAGTAGGCCTTATCACTTGGGACACCCATTGTTCCCTGCAAAATGCCCAATGGAAAAAAGGGTGACTTTGATATTAGACGCAATAACGTTTCCGCTATCACGGTATGCGAACCAAACCAATAAAAAAAGTTATTACTATCATTACTGCTGCTAACAACGATACAGTCCCGATGGCTTGGAGTCACGTATCGATGGTGCTCAGGGAAAAGTGTAAGATTTAGCTTAACACTGGCTACGAAGTCGGTAAAAAGACGTTAACTACTTCTCGCGTCCGTGTAGCATCATGACCAAAACAGGCAGGCGGGATGTCACACACCTATGGTTCGATCCCGTTTCGTTGCAAACATGGGTGGCTAACTCTGGTAGCATATTGGGAGGCCAATGCGTCGAGCAAGAGATAACGCCCAAATTCAGAACAGTTCAGAGGTTCTAGCACTTTCTTTGTTGCCCATGCTTCTTCTCTCTGCCTTGGATTTATCCGAGCTGCAACCCACCGACGACGAATTTCAATATGCGACATCAACAAGGAGCAAAGACTTGTTGGTAAGCTAGCCGTCCCACCCAACAGACTTAGGTATCGTAGACCCACCCACTGTCCTATCAGTGCAAACCAGTGGGGAAAGACGGCCTTAATCACCAAACAGACGGTACTACTTATAAATTGATCATGGAGTTCATCTAGAATCCTGAATGCAGTCTTGTGTATAGATGCATGCACTCTCCGTCTCTCTATTCTAGGTCATAAGCGTGGCTGTGTCTGTCTCATTTATATATGTAGCCAAGTTGCGGCAACTAGGGCTGAAGACAATAATTCTCTTCATCCCAACTGATGGGTCTCAGGTTTTAGCTGAAAATGACACGGCAGAAGTAAACATTTCAGAGTAGAGGATGAGGATGTAAGACGATCTAGGCTGACTCATTTGCAGCCACAGAATGAAAACTGCTGAACTCTCTTCCAGAAGAAGCTATCACAGCACTTCCGCTTGGCGTTTTCAAAATGACATCAGATGCGCATGCATAATCCTGAGGTGCAGGCAGGTCGAATTCAGGAGACCACCCACCACTTCAAAGGTAGTAGGTAGCAGCATTACCTACTGCAAACTTAGTGACCATTGTGGCAAACGATTCTCTCCGTCCTTACAGATTTCCTTAAACCAGAAAAATAATAGACCATTCCAAACAATTAGTCTATTCCACTTGGATAGACACATAACCAAAGAACCAATATCTGCCGTTTACACAACAAAGGTTTAAATTTTTATCCTTTCACTCCTCCCTTCCCGGAATATTTCTGGATTTCTACTCCTTCCCCACTCATTTCACCAACTTTCTTTTCGTTCTCATTCCTCCACTTCGGTTTCCTAGGCTACTTTCTGGTTCTTTCTATTTTCGTCCGGTTTCAACAACCGTTTGGTGACGAAACATTTGAGGGAATCTTCCGCGCCACAATCCCGTGAAAAACCATACACTTCCATACGGTTTTAATCAACACTCAGCCGCCTGTAAAGCTGGCTCATCGGGGATACAGTAGGCGAGTA
Source organism: Heterobilharzia americana (assembly GCA_944470555.2). NCBI lineage: Eukaryota > Metazoa > Platyhelminthes > Trematoda > Strigeidida > Schistosomatidae > Heterobilharzia > Heterobilharzia americana. The sequence continues at coordinate 41,323 of CALYCZ020000333.1, read as the reverse complement.
ATTGAGTGTTGCTAAAAGTTGTCCCCAGATTTGTCATGTGTTTCCAAGCATGACTGAAAAAAGCGCGTTTTCTGTTTTCTGAGGGTATATTTTACCTCTTTCTGAACTATGAAACGCAGTTAATCATTTTGTCGTTCTTCGTACGGTCTGTTTGCTTGAAAACTGCCGTCTGTGCCGGACGTCTTCACTGGAGAAGTCGCAACTCACGCTTGAGTTTATTCGTGAGGTAGGACGTTTACAAATAAAAGCACAAAAGAATTATGATTGGGTTTTTGACCCCGAGTCAAACCGTCGATTGAAAACGAAAGTCAGCCAAATTCGTTTGGGGAGAGCTTGTAGTAATACTGCGAGTAGGTGAACATGTTGCATTATAATTCACTGGAAGCTGTTTTTCAAAACCTATAAGCGAGGAAGAAGAAATTAATCGGTTTACGCAAGTTCATATGACAGATACCAGGTATTGGATATTGAAGTTTGAGGTAAGTTGAGGAAAATTAAATGCGTTTACTTTTCTCGTGGGGAGCAGGTATCCGTTATGTTGTTATGGTTCAGTTTAGTGGTTTGCCTCTGTACTCTCTGTTTTACTTAATAAGCATGTGAAATTGGTAACTCACAGATTTAACTTGAACCATAATTTTCAGTTTATTTCACTTTTTCTAATTAAAGGTACGGCTTTTAGACTTTAGTAATAAGGATAACAGACCACTTTAGCCTGTGGTAATCGTTGCATTACGTTTCTTTTTTAGGATCTAGTGTATACTCGAGTACGTTCCCGGTAGGAGTTGATATAGATTCAGATTTATTGTTTCAGGATAGGAGGCTGTGAGCCTATATTAATTCTTTTCCAGTAGATATCTACGCTTGTCCAGCCCCCTTTTGAACGAGTCAGTTGATGATGTGGACACCACGAATATATGTTCGTTCTCTGATTTTGTACTCTCTCACCATGTCCTCTGAAGTGTCCCGACCTAGTAGGAAGAAAAAGAGTAGATCAGATCCAAAGTCATTTCTTAGAATCCTGTATAGGATAATTAGGTATCTTCTGCGTCTTTAACAAGATTAAGAGTATAGGTTCAGCTCCTTAAGTCGATCTTCATAGGTCAGGCCAGCCATCATAGGAATCATACGAATGGCTACCTTCTGAACTCTTTCCAGGTCTGAATCATCTTTAAGACGAGGATTTGCCACCTTTGTGCAGGTTCTTAGTTAATATTTAACTAGTTTGTGTATAAAATGGTAAACATATCACCACTTATTTTTGTAAACGTTCTACGTAATACCCTTAGATGTCTTAAAACTCGGAGCTGCTACCAATCGGCGGTGTGCCGCTGTCTTCAAGTCACAACTCACTGTGACTCCCAGATCATTGTGGGTCAGTACTGACGGTAGAGCAGTCCCATCAACAGCATAGGTGTTGCTGTGTGTGTATGTGTGCCCCAAGTGCATGCTCACACATTTCCCTCCGATGATAGGCATAAGCCACTTCTCTGACCAGGTAAACAAGCTGTTCAGGTCTGCCTGAAGTGCATGTATATCCTCATCGTTCCTAATTTCCTACCAGATTTTCACATCATCAGCGTAGAGAACCATTGGAGATTTCGTGATATTCGGCAACGTATGAAAGAAATGGCAGGGGACTCAGAAGTGTGCCTTGCGGCACTCCACTCTCAACCGACTTCCAAGTGGAGATTTGAAAATTGGTCCTTACTGTTTGTCTCCTACCCAAAAGGAACTCTCTCATCCATGCAACCAGATTGCCGGTGATTCCAAAATTTCCAGTTTCCTGAGAAACCTGGAATTAATTACCTTGTTCAACGTCTTTCTAAAGTCTATAAAAATGACATCTACAGGTATCCTATCATCTTTAAGCTTGACCCAACATCCTATGACTGTAAAGAAGTTCATCAAGCAAGAGAAATTTCTGCAAAGGCCATGCTGCGAACGAGAAAGTAGAGCATTGCTCTCTAGGTGGACTGTGATGGCCTTCTAGAATTTCCACTACAGTACTGGTCAAACTTATCGGTCTGTAATTCGATAGGTGCTGCCTAGGACTTGCACTGTAGGTAGGTGATATTATGGCATCCTTCCAATCATAGAGGAGTATGCCTTCACCATGGGACATCTAATATAGTAGTCAGTGGACCGTGTACATAGAGTGCAAGCTCTCTGAGCAGCTTGGGTGCTCACCCGGTCCCATTGATTTTTCTATATCGAGAGTACTTAATGTCCGAAGTACACTATTGCGATCGATATCTACAGAGTTTATTCTGTTGGATGTCAATGTTTCTACTGTCGAACGAGTGTCCAAAGAAGATTCTTGTGTAAGGACTCCAACAAAATATCCAGCCACAACTTCTGCATTTTTCTTATCCTCTTCAATCGAACAGTGAGATTGTGTTCCTTTGATTAGGGCGAGTATATCACGATACATCTTATTTCTGTCGTTCATATAGGAAAGTAACCTCAGATGTTGCAATGCAGCCTGTGCAAGACGTGTTTCAAAGCATATTTAAGAACGGCGGATAGTAATGATACATTTATTTCGGACTATTTTGTAGTGCTTCATTACTTCAGAAGTCCCTGGGTGGGTGGCAAGAGCCTAACACTTTTTCTCGCGTCGTACCAAGACTTCGATTTCATAGTTTATCCACGGAGGACAATGTTTCCATCACCTGGGGACAGTTCGTGGACTAGACGGTTGAGTCACTCATGCATATAACTGTTTGAAGGAGCATCATGCAGCCTCAGGCTTATGGATTGATTGTGCAGTACTCCTAAGAGGCTGCCAAGTTAGTGGCTAACATATTCGCTTTCCATACATTAGGTCTAGCTAAGGCATCGGCCTGGTACAAGATGGCTGCTTTAGGTCTGAAGATGACGACAGCATGATCACTTTTACCAAGAGGTGCGAGGTGCTGAATGAAGCATACACCGTTTGTGTGTAAGAATGCTAAGTCTAGAACTGATGGAGCATACTGATGATCATATCTGGTTGCTGTCATAATGTACTGCATGAGGACCAAGGAAATTGATATTTCCACCAACCTGTGATCTAACGAGTTGCGTGATGCTACTGTTGTTAGTCTATCCCAGCCAACTGGTGGTGCCTTGAAGTCTCCTACAATTAAGCATCGGCAGTTATCTGCCCAGAGGTTCAGCTTATTCGCGAGGAAGTCTGCTGCCTCATATTCAGGGCTTCGATATACTGCAATTAGGTTAACATCTGATCCTTGGATTTTAGTCAGCAGCGCAGCATTTCACATGTCCCACCTTCATGTGCAACCGTTTCTGTGTCTTTTGAAGTTAAAGATGATACCATCACCTTTGCGTGCTGACCTGTTACTCCTAAAACGACCGAATCCTTGTCCGTTTCATAGTCACTGATCACAGAAGAGATTCAAATTTCAGAGATAGGACTGATGTCAGGACTTTTCATGCCTATCATATTACTGAGCCCAGACCACCTGTTTAAGAAACTAGGTGCATTTCTGTACAAGATGATGAAACCACTTAAATGAGTTTCCGTTCTATCTGTAAAGACTTCGGCGTCATTTGTTGCCGAAACCTCACTACAGAAAACCTACTACTTCTAGATCTAGCTATCTTGCTGTTAATCTGAATTTTAGTTTTGCTTCTGCTTCTCATTTCTTGATTCGACCAGCAATATCCAAATCCTTACGCACTCCAGATCCTCGAAGTCTATAAGCGTTCTTCAGAATCTGGTCCATGTCACCTGTTAACTCCATCACGAATTGAAGTAGCCGAAACTTGTTTTCAGTCGGGAATGTCTCTTTTTTGTCTACTCTGTATATCTTTAGTAAGGTGACTCCTAGTGTGTTTTCCGGTAAAAGCTGGTTTATCAAACTTTGTACCTAGCCAAGGTTATGTTCAAAACGTTTACGTGGTTATGGGCCTCTACTTTCTTCCACTCTGAGGGTGGTTACAGACCTATCGAGGAGCTCTAATTTATCTTAGCTTTGTGGAGTGATGATAGTTGGCTTGATAACTGTTACTGGCTTCTTGGTATGCCGTTTAGACTTGATTGCCTGCCATTTCTCAGAGTCGGGTGTACAAGGCTTACCAAAGCCTGATCCAGTGGTCTTGACACTGACAGCCTTAGAACGGGCTTGCATTCCATTCTGTCTGGTTTTCGTCACTGATTGGGTCACCGAACTGAGTATGACTTGGGGCCTGCACGGTCCCGTGGTTGACACCGAGTGCTTCACTCCTGTCTATTTCATCAGAAGTAGACCTAGTCTTGGAGTTGATAGTTCTCAGACTGGGTCTACCAGCTCTAGGGATGCGAGAATCTGAAGATACTCGCTTCACTCTGCTTTGTGTAGTTTTCTCTCAGTCGCTGTCAGCATACCTACGCGCCTGAATTACAGCTTGTTGTGGGACGTCCTTGCAATTTCTCACAGCAATCCGTGTCAATGGATGCTGTGTCGTTATCACTACCACAGTTATCGATTTTCCCTTTGGACATTAGTTTCTTCGTTATTGTATTTAGAAGTGTTTTGCTTCTTCTAGGTGATATGGCTCAGAACCGAAGTCAGTGGCGCAGATGTATACACACATTATCCTCATCTTAACAACGCTATACCGAATCTCACTATTTTGTCACTCCTCTTTCCTTTCTTCTCGTACTTTATATTTCTTTTGACTGCATTCACTTATCTTCATCCTTCACCTCACTACCTTTTTACTTGATGTACTGATATGAGGTGTGGCAAGTTGGACCGTTACGCAGTAATGTCTGGTTCTATGTTGATAATGATGATGATGACATGCAAAGCCAGACACTCCCTGTGTTACTTTACCCCTTATACATTGAGGGCGTAAGGTTTGTGCAGTTATCGTGGAACCATCTCTTATAGTCGGCACACTGCATACCACAGGCCACTGCTAAGTGGCATTCTACCCTACTGCAAGCATTTTTACGACACTTTTGGTTTACCGTGTCACAGACACTGGAGAAAGTCACCCAGAAAAGTTTCTGTCTCACTTTAATCGAATAATATTTCGATCAGAGCAAAGGCACAATAGCCTTTGATATGCAAACACAAAAAATGCCAAGAATCCAGCTGAATGTGAAAAGTGACTCCCCTTTTCAAAAGCTCACTTATGTGTACGTCTATGTGTACCAGTTATTTGCGTAAGAAGATTTGGTCATTGACTACTCTGTTTGGTGAAGTGTGGTTTCATCAGAATATCCATTATGTGATACATGGAAACTTCAGCATAGGACTGCAAGGTGGTTGATAACTATTTTGTCCGTGCTTGACGGCATTTGGTGTCGGAGTTCTACTTTTCTAATTTCAGCATTCGAGAGTCACAACCAGCCTGCCACTTTAACAAGACTGAGCTTCTGATTGGAATCCATTATTGTGACATCTCTGTGAAGGTTGCTTCTCCAAGTCAAGCGATTTAGCTCTACGTCTGATGGTCTAAATGTTCTTTAAACATTACGGATTGACCTTCAAGGTGATTCGCAGCATATTATGAGCAGATGCACATTTGTATTTGTACTTCCTTAGTTTTCCCCTTGAGTTCCTAGTGGAACGTAGGGCTTCAGTAGCTTGCCTCTATTTCATTCTCTTCTCTACAGTCTTTTGAACCTGGGGCCACGACTGCCAACAAGCTAAAATTTCTTCCTTACACCATCTCCAGCATGTCACCCTCAGCTGGGACGCCCAACTCGTCATTTCCCATGTGGGTTCCACTCGAGGACCTGACGCCTGATGTCCCTGAATAATTTTCTTAGTGTATCCCCAATCCAATGCATTTCCACTTTTTGGGTGATAAGTTGTTGGTTGGTTCGTTGCCCGGCCAGAGTTCCTTGTTGCTTATCCTATCTGGCAATCTAATCTTCAGTAACGAGCCGGCGTAGGCAGTTGTTGATGAATATCTGTAGTTTGTTGGAAATGCTTTTCGTGACGCGCCAAGTCCGTGAACCATCACATAGAAGTACTGATTCACTTGACTGACATTAGTGTTGAAAATGCGGATGTTGTTCACGCTTTATACTGAGTGCAGAAGGTGACCACACTGATTTGAGATTATTGAAAATTTGTTTTGCTTTTCCGATTGTGGTTTTGACATCCTCGTGTGTGCCTATGCCGCCTGTAGTTGAAATGATGCTGCTCTGCCTAGTAGGTGAAAGAGACTACTTCTTTTAAGTTTCTCCTATTGATGGTGATTGGTGCTTGTTGTTGATGCTATTGTTGGTTGGGTATCTTCATCACCTCCATCTTCTCTAAATTCATTCACGGAAAGAAGAATGACTATTTTGAATACTTCTAAGCATTTTTGAGTAGTATCATTTTCTCTCGCATATGCTATGAGCTTAACTGTTTACCATCAATAACTTTCATAGTTATAAGCAAGCTAAATAGAGTAGACTGATAACCAAAAAACTTTATTCATTGGATACCTTAGCCTCATCATTGTGTTGTACAGATTTTCTTTATTCAATTCAACTTGATATCATTTTCATAAATTAATTTTCTTTTTCATATAATTTTTAGATAGTATACCAAGAGAATATCAGTTGAAATATCTACACAAGAGATTTCAATACTTAGAATTCTCAGCAATTCCCTCTCATATTATTAATATTTCTGTTTTTCTCTATTGTTGCTAACTACTCATTTGAATTGAATATTTTATGATAAAGTTTATTGCAGGGTAGAGACTGTTTACTCTTAGATGATGATGACGATCAACATGGTCAAGTTTTCTACTGAAATGGAGACTCTTAAAAGTTTTCATTGATTATTATGGTTGAATACTAGTTATTATTGAATCGAAGCACAGCATTTTTAAGATTAAAACAGAATGCAGTTGATTTCACATTGATATCCATTATGAACTGGGATCATTTGAGAAATCGCTGAATGAAGTTGACTGATACTTATCGAGATTTAGAATGAAAAACCAAGTGAATACTAATTTGTGTCATATTGAAGTATACCAGATTGGTTGGACATTTGTTAACCAGTATAAAAATTGTCAAGTGTTCACTTTTCTACTAAAATAGCTCAATTTGTGTTACGAGGCATTTGGCTATACATTAGCATTGCATGAATAGCACAGTTTTGTGTTACTTGTCAACACTTTGGAGTGTCTACTACATCCATCCATCCATCCAGATCAACTTAGGACCAGACATTACTGCGTAACGGTCCAACTTGCCACACCTCATATCAGTACATCAAGTAAAAAGGCAGTGAGGTGCAAGATAGAGATAAGAGAATGCAGTCAAAAGGAATATAAAGTACGAAAAGAGAGAAATGAAGAATAGGAAAGTGGTTAGAGTGGTTAAGATGAGGATAATGTGCGTGTACGTCTGTGCCACTGACATCGGTTCTGAGCCATAATACCTAGAGTCAGTCCCCAACCACTGGTTCTTCTTGTCCCGCAAACCCCAACCGGTTAGTCTGCATCATCCAATATGGCTCAAAGCAACATTCGAAGACTTCATACATTGGTGCGATGTTTTAGTCTGGCCACCTCGGGCCTTTTTCCAGCCTGGACCTACTTCAACCAACATTGTGCGACAAGGTAATCGGTGACTAGGCATACGTAACACGTGTCCCAACCATCTCAGTCGGAGTGTTTACCTACCTACTATTAAACCCTCATCCTTAGTTTCTCACTCTAAAGAAGTTTTGTGAGCTGCATACATGCCAAATGGAAAACAACTTCATTCATTTTAGAGTGTCAATGTTGATGACAATATGAGGTCTGGTTTGAAAGTTTGTCTACAGCCAAAAAGCTATATGATATCAATGAATAATTAGACATACTACAGAATCTAAGTGAAGTATACATAGTCAATCGCAATTTCTTTGTATCTAGACACGAACGAGCCATCGGGAGGTTGGTGAGGTTAGTGTTTATACTGTGTCTACCTAAGACAGAGAGTGTACTGAATATGGCAACGGAGTTGTGTACTAGTGTAAGCTAAACACAACAGCTTTATCTCTTTAAACGTATTTAAACCACTGATGGGAAAGTATGTGTAGTTATCGTTTGGTGATGAAATCTCAGTTCGAAAACTGTTGATCCGCTTGGCATTTGCGTCATTTGGGGTACCGACTGGCGAGGTATCTGACTATCTATCAACGAACAAGTATATTGCACTGCAGTCCGTTCTGTCGTGTTATATGACTGTCAGACATGGCCATTAAAAGTGGAAGACATGAAGCGGCTACGGAGTTTTGATCACAGATGTCTTTGTAGCATATCTCACGTTTGATGGAATCACCGTGTGACTAATGTTGAGGTCAGGTGAAAGGTAACAGGCAAGATAGACGCTTTGGTCGATGACGTTTGATCGTGAACGTTTATCGGCTGAGGTTTCAGGAGAAATTGGATTAGGTAGTAACGGGGCTCAGTGTGGCCAGACCTAGTCAATGAAATCTCTGACTGTTGGTATGAGCCATATAGAGAGATGTGAACTATCTGGCTGGAGTATCTGAGGCGAAATAAATCAGTGATTGAGGATTCTTGGTAACATGGCTTCCGAATAACTATTCTTTCAGACAGCTATGTCTAGCCTGTTATCACTCTTTATCTATTCACTTGTTCTTTGTATACTACTGGGAAGTATAGCACATTTGTATCAGAGGTTCTACCTTAACTTTGTCTGTCATTCCTATCTATCGTTTAACTTGATAGTGACTTTTTTGACATCTCCTTTAAGTGATACTAAATCAAGTCTTTCAGATATAATTGGCTTTATCCAAGTTGATAAAGGACTTCAACAGTATACATCGGTCATCATGGGATCAAAGTAATAATGTTTGATGAAGTATTTCATAGAGAGAGAGAAAGAGATGATGAGTATTTTCATTAGGAGAAACATTTGTACAAGATATGCGTTATACTTGTTATCTTCTTGTTTTTCGATTTCATAAAAATTCTGTAAATACACATTTTAAATATTCAATATGAAAATATTAAAAGAAAAATCACATTTTGTTTTGATTTCTCTTCAGTCAGTAACTGCATGCAGCATGCATAAATAAACAGCATGGGGAATGCTAACTAACTGTGTCCCATAGATTTATGTTATCTTTCAGCAATGTTTAGTTCTAAGGTTAACTTTCGATAAGTGTATCATTTATCTTTATTGTCTTTCTGGTAAATGAAAGTATATCATACTGGTGAAAATCTCAATACTGGATAATTAATCACACTGTCAAGGATTGAACTGTGAATGATAAAGTCTCATCTAGGATGGGTTATCATTTAGTTACTTGGGTTGAAATATAACGGTCCATTTTTTCTTATTCTTAAGAAATCTATCCAAATTTCGTTTCAATTTCAGCTTATAGATCGTTAAGCTTTAACCAGGCGATTAGTGTTTAATAAGTTTAATCGTATAGCCTTATTCATGAAATCGTTTGATTACTACAGTACAGTATCTTTGTATTGAGTGATTAGTCTAACATAATCTGATCACTACAAACAATCACATTGAGATTAAGTGTATTAGTGTCATCATAGTAATTGGTAAATTTTGAAATTACAGACCATTTTGGATTAAAAAGTTAATCACTACTATTGTATTACTTATGAGACTACTGAATAAAAATGAATTAAATTTGTATATTTGGATACACACAATAAACTACAGATTTATTCAACTTTTGTAAGTACAATTGAGAAATAATTCAAAATGCTTCATTGTATTGACTGAAGAAGAATAAGACATACGAAATCTACGTGATATCTACTTCCTACAGAATGTCTTTAAATATTCCTCTCTCACTGAGAATACTTAACTTACATTGATGGGTTAATGGACATTAATCGATTAGATGTCGTCTAGTCCTGACGATTGACCGTATAACATCGATTATTTTGTAATGTGGTTACCAAGCTAGGAGACTCATTATAACAGTGTCATAGACCAAGGATTCACACTTGTTCGTACTCGTGAGAAAAGTGTATCTACAATGTCAATCGATAGAATTCTGTCAGCACTAGAGACTAAACAACATGGAGTTGGTTACTCTCAATTGACTAGTTAGAGTATTTGGTCCAGTCCCACTGGAGGTCAGTTGCAGCCTAAATAGCTCAGTGATAACGTCCATGACTGAAGCTGTGAACAACACAGGTTCGAGCCTCCAAGAGGATACTAGTTCTTACGAGAATTGTCGATAATCACGAAACTTCCCGATTGCCTTCAACCAGTGACAGGTCATTAGCACACACTTAATTGTTATGATAAATATAAAGTGGACAACTGATAAGTTTTGTGACAAAATATCTTGGTACACGTGTTATCAATTGAAAAGTATGCATAACTTGTAAAATAGAGAATATGGCTATCGCTCAGCATTTTGCAGAATAGCATTGCAAAACTATCGAATGCTGAAAACAGAAGACGTTCAATACGAATTGTATGTAAATATCAGGACATCTTAGCCTCAGTTGGTACAGCATCGAGCAGGAAACCCAGTGGTCACTTGTTCGAATCCGATCCTGGTCTAAATTTTCATTTAAAAGATGACCACATTTTTGCCTAATTGTAGATGTTTTCAAGGAAATAATCATTTACATGACCATTATTGATAATTGATATCTGACAAATGAAAAATGTTTTCTTGAAACGCCTATCTATCAACACGAATCCGTTTGTTGTAACATAAAATATTTCATATTTGTTTGAGAGCAGCTTAGCTATGTACCGTAATATACACAGTCCAATGGATATAATTTGACTGGACATTCGTTTTAAATGAATGAATCAGTGAAACAGAGGTACCACGTTCACTCATTATCATCACTGGCAATGGTATATGTGTGTGGGGGGAACTGTTTCATTGTTGCAACACTCTCTACATTTATGCATAAAAGTGTACATAGATTAGGTAAACTTGATGGAAGTAACTATGATTTCTAAATTATCTATGTTGTTTGAAAGTAATTTGTTAGAGCCGACTTTGTGTGATCATTAATGATTCATTGACAAGAAATATCTATAAGATGGGGTAGGTAAATACTTTATCGGTGTATTGAAACACCCACTTTATACGACATTATGGTCAAAGACGCTATCATCATCATATTATTATTGTTGGTTGAGATGGTTATCAGCGAGTTATTTCTTTGAATTGAATTTGGTTGAGTGGATTTCTATTCACAGCTTATAAGACTGAAAGTTAACTGTCTGTAAGGATGTCTGTCAATTAAGATCTGCTATATTGAAAACTTCATTTTGAGTGTATTTTCCAAAAATACCATGAGCATATTTTGATAATTGCAGCAAAATAAAAATCTTGTCAGTCATCGGACCTCGTAGATGAGTTGGTAGAATATCGGGCGGGAAACTCAATGGTAGCTAGTTGGAATCCGGCCACTGTCCAAATTCTCATTTCACCTTCAATCATCGCTCAGTATAAATATCCAGTGATAACTGACATCAGTTGGAGGAACAAAGGAAACCTGGGAGAACTGGACAGCTGTTCCGTCCGACTAGTATGGGACTGCTCAGCAGTGCACACCCACGACCCCGCCAGAGGTTGAATCCGCGACCTTCAGGTTCCGCGGCCAGCGCGTTACCGTTGAGCCACTGGGTCAAAATCCGATGGTCCATATTTCCAACTTCAGTAACGCGCTGGCCGGGGAACCTGAAGGTCGTGGGTGCGCACTGTTGAGGAGTCCCATATTAGGACGAAACAGCTGTGCAGTGCTCCCAGGTTCTCTTTGTTCTTCCAGCTGATGCCAGTCGACGATGAATAACAACTTGAAATATCTCCACAACTCCCTCGAAATAAGATAACTGTTTATCTATCGATTCATTTTACCACATCTATTGTACATACTTTGTAGGCGCAAATATCAGACAGGAGGATTTATTTCATTTAAGCGGAAAATATCTATTGATTAAATGTGTATTGTCCGGTGCGTACATAGATAGGAAGGTTAGGATTGAAGATTTTATTGACCATCGTATTATATATATATATATATATGCATGCTGTGTATCTGCATTTTGTGTGCTTGTCTGTGTGTATAGGTATGTATGGAATAGGTTTTAAACAGTGAAACAGTTGCCCTGTTGACTAGAGATGATCATGTGTTTATAATGAAGTGCAGTAATCGATGTTTGTTCACAGTATATTGTATCCAGTTTGGGACCGATAAGGTGTTGTACACAACTTTATCGCTTGTCATCTTGAGATCATTATTTCGAACTAAGATTGTTATAAAAATAATCAAACTGATCAGTCAGTATGCTCCTATGTCAACTCTCTGGCATCCTTCATCTGTATGATGAATGGACGTGATAAGGTGTAACTGAAAGCAATCTAAAGTCTTTCTTCATTAAGAAAAAGTTTAAAGATGTTCGGGGTGAGAATTTGAGCACTGGGTCTGATTTAATCGATAACTGAAGAAGTTCTGGGTTGTTTAATCGTGAAGCTTTCACTGTCTTTCTAGACAGCGACATCATCCACAGCACTAACTTCAGTATGAAGTGACCTGTCAATATCTCTCCGCGACTGATTTAGTGGCTTGCTCTGACGATGTGGTCTATGATTGGTTGTTTCCTTCGATCGTTGTGTCATTGACTGTATAGACTTTCCTGTTGGCTGTTTCTCTGCTTCACATCTGACCTTTCTGTCTTTTATTATTTTTCTCATTAGTTGAGAGATTGGGTCAATGTCTATACATCTGTTGATCGCTGACTGACTGAGCTGAATGCCAGGCTTCTAGGAATTCTCCGATATTCTTTGTTTCTTCTGTCCAAAATATTCGGTTTGACAAACCGAATATCATTTACAAAATCAACTGGAATAACTCTAGTCAACACTACATTGGACAAAGTGGTCGGCCTCTTCGCCTTCGTCTACACGAACACCAATTGACTATTAAACGTCACACACGACATTTCATCACTCATTTCAATACATGTGGATAACAACTATGGACATGAATTCAATTTTGACAATGTATAAATGTTGGATGGAGAGAGGAAACACAAAGAAAATGAGAGAATTCCTAGAAGTTTGACATTCAGGTCAGTCAGCTAGTTGGCAATCAACAGATGTATAGACATAGACCCAATCTGTCGACTAATAAGAAAGATGAAAAACGACAGGAAGGTGAGAGGCCAGGTCAGGCAGAGGAACAGCTAACAGGAAAATGTATGCAGTCAGTCAATGAGACAACAGTCGAAGGAAACAACCAATCACAGACCACTTTGTCAGGACGAGGTGCTACTAAATCACTGACGGGGAGATATTGACAGGTCACTTCATACTGAAGTTAGTGCTGTGGATGATGTCGTCTAGAAGAAAGGCGATGAAAGCTTCACGACTAAACAATCCAGCTCAGAGAAGACGATACAACCAAGATCATCCACCTGAGCTACAAATATTCCCCACTATTTTGAGTTATTTCATTTAAAAAGTATTTAAACATTGAATCTTAACATTTCAAAGATACCAGATAAGTAGACTAAACTTCTTTAAAGTACTACTCAAGCCACCAGTAGTTTGGTATCAATAAAATATACTCAGTCAATCTTGTTTTACAATTTCATCCACTAGCTTATCTTCTTTGCTGCATATATCACCCTAGAAGTAAAATACTCAGTATTTCGAAAGCTAATAACAATGGGGACATATATAGTTTGGGATATATTTTCACTTAGATAGTTATATGGACAGTAGTGTGTAGTGCGTTTCGTTCTCTTTAGGATTCATCACTTGACAAGAAATGAACATCCTTTCTCCATTGTATGAAGCATTCTAACCAGTTTATCTCTGAGGTACACTGATAAAAACAGAATATGATTACTTCGGTTTGCTTCTAACTAAACCCTACAAAATATGCTTTTGTATTTAATGTGGTTGGTTTTTAGGGGCAATGTTGGTCTATGCCATGGCTTAGACCAGTGTTGGATATCTACCATTACAGGTCACTTCTAATTCTAGTTAGCAGATAGATCTATGGAGTAGTGAATAGCTCTGTCAACATCTGCTACTTCTTATTCAATGTGTGACCCGTGGAAACCTGTTTCATTGTATTCAGGTATTGTGTTTGAGTGACTTCATCAATATACGGCTGATCTACTTTCTAGATTGCCTATATTAGCTTTTGCTCTGGAGAGGTGATTTTCGCCTTCTGTGTACTACATTCATCAGGCTCAAATATTTCTGTACCTTTTGGATAAAAACTTGATCAGTTTGCATGTGAAACTGATGTTAAACCGGAATACTGTGTCCAGTATATTATTTATTCGAGTTAGTATCATAAACTGTAAAGATTCCGGCTGATACACTTTCGCAAACTTTTCATTTGTTAATTTCGATAGCATAATTACAAGACAAAGTTTATCTGAACAATGTTATGTATTTAGGCAATACACTTTGAACAATCTGATCACACACACACTTGTCAAGTCCCAGTATACGTCCGTGCATGACTGTTTCTACATAAAACTTTGAAAGGTGTTTGAACACTAAGCACTTGTGACCTGTTTCTAGGATATGTTTGACTACAGATGAAGAGGGTCGTCTCCTCCGCAGCGTTTATCACGGTTTCACATTCGATTTGTTTTTGAAGCCATTTAGGTACATCTTCTCCCACCTTCATCAACTGCATAGCTCGATTACTCCTACTTATCTATGTGTGTGACCACACACATGTAAATTGGTGAAACACAATGCAATGTGACATAATCGTTGGTGCAGTGTTTAGGTTTTTGGTGAAGAATGTATTCTGTTTTTCCTACAATGATAAGATTAACTGCGTGAAATGTCTCAAAATGATACTATTCAACTGCCTTCTGTATGGTAGAGTGATATGGATGCTTTTCTTAGGAACCGTGCATAGAGTTGGCTTCAGTGCTACTTGACCTGTACAAAGGTTTGTAAACTTCATCGAATATTCATTTTCCATAAGTGTTTTGATCAATAGTTTGATATCTTCATCCATCATATCTGATGTACTGATGTGATAAATCCTATTATTTTATTATTATTAGTCCCTTGGGTTCCTAGTGGAACATAGGGCTTCACTAGCACGTCTCCAGTGACCTCTGTTCTCTGAGATCTTTTGAACCTGGTTCCACGACAGCCCACAACCTCTCATTTCCTCCTCGCACGATCTCCTCCATGTCACCCTCGGACGTCCAACTCGTCGCTTCCCATGGGGATTCCACTCGAGCAACTGGCCTGATGCGTGATGTCCTCAGTCGGCCTTCTCAGTGTATGCCCAATCCATCTCCACTTCCTCCTGCATATTTGTTGCGTGATAGGTTCTTGGTTGGTTCGTTCCTAGAGCTCCTTGTTGCTTATTCTTTCTGGCCATTTGATCTTCAGTAGCGAGCCAGCGTAAGCAGTTGTTGATGAATGTCTGTAGTTTATTGGAAATCCCTTTCGTGACGCGCCAAGTCTCTGAGCCATACAGAAGCACTGACTTGACGTTGGTGTTGAAAATCCGTATCTTGTTCCACATGCTGAGTGCAGAAGATCTCCACACTGGTTTCAGGCTAATGAAGGCCTCTCTTGCTTTTCCGATTCTGACTTTGACGTCCTCGTCCGTCCCGCCTGTAGTTGAGACAGTGCTTCCTAGATAGGTGAAGGAGGTATAAATCCTATTAAACAAGCATTTTATTAGACCTCGCTTGTACTGGATTGGAGACAAACCGTGGAAATTCAGGTATTGTCCTGTCCATGTAGGCTTTTTGTAAACTGATTGTCTGATTGAACCGTCTTCTCGTCAACTCAGTAGTTTATCTAGGAATCGCAGATGATGTTTATTATTCTCTTTTTTAAGAATCAGGTTGATGTTAGTTTGTACGGTGTTAAGTCACTTTTCAGTAGACAAGCCATATCCTCATGCCTCTTACAAATCACTGTGACGTCATCAAAATATCTCTTGTAAAGAGAAACTTTAGCGGTGAAATCACTACCCAGGTTTTCGATATATGACATATAGCTAAACATGTCATAGAAACAGGTCACAAATGCTTAATGTTCAAACAGCTTTCAAAGTTTTATATAGAAACAGTCAGTCAGGGACATGTTCTGAGATTTGTGAAAACCATAGACACACAAACTGAAACCGCCTTTATGTGTACAAAAGCGGTTTGTTCTTACACTTCATCCACCCTTTGGTTAACTTCGTTTCCTTACCCAGATTAGGATCAACTATGTCACTCTTCCTGTTTCTTCTCACCTTCCTAATTTTAATCCTCTATTATTGTGTTAATTGTTGTATTTGTCCCACCCCCCAGTCTCTGTTTAATATATATTGACTTGAGACAAGTAAAGCTGTGTGTATCATCAGGTTGTTCAGATAAACTTTGTCTTTTAATTACGCTATCGAAATTTACAAAGTGGACTAATTATTTTAAATTTTCAGTTGTTAGATAGACTAAATAGTGTATAACCTAACCCAAAAGTATATCAGTTCGATTCACAGATTATCAAAACAATATATACAGAAGAAGTGAACAGATAAAGGACATTAAAGTAGATTAAAGTACATTAGAGGAGATGGAATAAATAGATAATGGGTATTTAGGGTATTCAACACCTCAAAAATGGCACACAGCGTATGCATTTGGACCATTGTGGCTGATTGTCGGGCTCAAACTTCTAGTCCTACTTTCTCAAAGCCTTACAAAACGTCATCTACAAAGCACTACATAGTTCATGGTTCAGTTCATGATCTGATGTCACATGTTGATTTGGTTATTATTGTCCATCTTCTTAAATAATCCTACTTCGGCTGACATTGCATGTCAAGGTAGGTGGTGGCTTAGTATGCGAAATACGTGTTCAACGCATTTCAGTCTCTGAAGGTTCACATCCTATTCGACTGACTTGCCTTCCTTACCTAGCCGTCTACATGCAACATCGATACAATTCACACGTTGATTTCACCATTACTATTATTATTATTTGTCCTTTGGGTTCCTAGTGGAACATAGGGCGTCAGTAGCACACCTCCATTCCACTCTCTTCTCTCCACTCTTCAAAACCTGGTTACGCCACTACCCACAAGCTCTAATTTCTTCCTCACATCATCTCCTCCATGTCACCCTTAGTTGGGACGCCCAGCTAGTCGTTTCCCATCTGAGTTCCACTCGACTGCCTGGCCTGGCCTGGTGCGTGATATCCTTGAATGGTCTTCTCAGTGTATGCTCAACCCGATCCATCTCCCTTTCCTTCCACTGCATATTTGTTGGGTGATCGCTTCTTGGTTGGTTCGTTACCAGGCGAGAGTTCCTTGTTGCTTATCCTTTCTGGCAATCTAATCTTCAGTAACGAGCCGGTGTAGGCAGTTGTTGATGAATATCTGTAGTTTGTTGGAAATGCTTTTCGTGACGCGCCAAGTCCGTGAAGCATCATATAGAAGCACTGGTTCACTTGACTGACATTAGTGTTAAATATGCGGATGTTGTTCACGCTTTATACTGAGTGCAGAAGGTGACCACACTGATTTGAGATTATTGAAAATTTGTTTTGCTTTTCCGATTGTGGTTTTGACATCTTCGTGTGTGCCTATGCCGCCTGTAGTTGAAATGATGCTGCTCTGCTAAGTAGGTGAAAGAGACTACTTCTTTTAAGTTTCTCCCGTTGATGGTTGGGCATCTTCATCACTTCTGTCTTCTTTACGTTCACTTGAAGTCCCGTCTTCGCTGCCTCGATTCTTATATTAACTTGTTAGTTTTTGCCTGTACATCTTCGAGTTTGTGCGACAAGACACTAGACACAAATCATCATCGGCAGCGAAATCTAAATCTTCTAGGATCTTTTCCCCGGTCCAGCCAGCGTATCCCTTTCTTTTTGCTCCTAACGGTTTTTGCATGACTCAGTCCACCATAATCAGGAATATCATGGGTGATAGCAGACAGTCTTGTCTTACTCCTTCTTGTCTTCACTTCAAGAGCATCACTGAGCTCCCCATTATGACTCACACGGCGTGTGGCGTCTTCATATAGTTGTTGAATGAGGTTGATAAAGGTTTGTGGTATTCAGTAGTGTTGAAACAGCTGCCTGGCAAATTATTTGTCGGTCGACGCTGTTGAAGGCCTTTTCGAAGTCGATGAAGCTGAATTTTAGGTAGACAGTTGACTGCCATTCTATACTCTGTTCTATGATGACGCGTATGATTCCACCATATTCGAGCAATATTATATTGTTACACCTATGGCATAGTTGGCTAAACTGTCAATGTAAACCACTTTTGACGTCTCACCTTTCAAATTCTTACTGAAAGACTGATGTTGAAGTGTTTGTTGAGTAAATCTAGTAGTCTTCAAGTTTATAACACAGGTTAGAGGACTTATGGATACGTCATACCTATATGCCGATGGTAGGAACACTTATGGTAAGGGAGCATAACATGACTTAAGTTAATAATTTTGATATAAGAGAATATGCAGATGGCGATCAAATTTCCTCGATACTTAATATAATTTTGCCAATGCAGTTATACTTGAAAATTAGAGATGAAACTTTCAATAAACAGTGAAGTACTATTTATCTTTAAGGTTCATGAATCTTTTCCATTGAGCAGATTCGACAAAGTCATACTCATATGCATAATGTTGAGTTGGTGAAGAATATTTGTCTCTCAGATGAATAACTTCAGTGGTGTTGTGTTCTCTAAGCTGAATAGTATAATCGTCAAGCTTTTACTGTCATTCTTGACAACAGTAGCAGCAAAAACTATAGAAAGAAATGAGTTAGTGGATTTTCTTCAAAATTTGCTTAGTAGTTTGTTATGATGACGTTGAATGTGATTGATTGTTTCTGTTGTAATTTTGTTATTGTGTGTAAACATATCTTGACTAATTGTCTTACTGAATTGAACTGTATCATTCTTGTTGTTTAGTATATCATTCATTGGTCGATTGATTGGGTTAATATGTGTGTTGATTACTAACTGACCTGTAGGCTGACCTAAAAATTCCTTCGCATCATTACAAAAACAAGTAATAACAGCCAAGGTCATTATGAAACACTATCAAGCTGATTTTGTTGTAGAGCTAATGTTGTCTAGAATGACAATCAAATTATATTATATTATTATTTGTCCTTTGGGTTCCTAGTGGAACATAGGGCGTCAGTAGCACACCTCCATTCCACTCTCTTCTCTCCACTCTTCAAAACCTGGTTACGCCACTACCCACAAGCTCTCATTTCTTCCTCACATCATCTCCTCCATGTCACCCTTAGTTGGGACGCCCAGCTAGTCGTTTCCCATCTGAGTTCCACTCGACTGCCTGGCCTGGCCTGGTGCGTGATATCCTTGAATGGTCTTCTCAGTGTATGCTCAACCCGATCCATCTCCCTTTCCTTCCACTGCATATTTGTTGGGTGATCGCTTCTTGGTTGGTTCGTTACCAGGCGAGAGTTCCTTGTTGCTTATCCTTTCTGGCAATCTAATCTTCAGTAACGAGCCGGCGTAGGCAGTTGTTGATGAATATCTGTAGTTTGTTGGAAATGCTTTTCGTGACGCGCCAAGTCCGTGAACCATCACATAGAAGTACTGATTCACTTGACTGACATTAGTGTTGAAAATGCGGATGTTGTTCACGCTTTATACTGAGTGCAGAAGGTGACCACACTGATTTGAGATTATTGAAAATTTGTTTTGCTTTTCCGATTGTGGTTTTGACATCCTCGTGTGTGCCTATGCCGCCTGTAGTTGAAATGATGCTGCTCTGCCTAAGTAGGTGAAAGAGACTACTTCTTTTAAGTTTCTCCCGTTGATGGTTGGGCATCTTCATCACTTCTGTCTTCTTTACGTTCACTTGAAGTCCCGTCTTCGCTGCCTCGATTCTTATATTAACTTGTTAGTTTTTGCCTGTACATCTTCGAGTTTGTGCGACAAGACACTAGACACAAATCATCATCGGCAGCGAAATCTAAATCTTCTAGGATCTTTTCCCCGGTCCAGCCAGCGTATCCCTTTCTTTTTGCTCCTAACGGTTTTTGCATGACTCAGTCCACCATAATCAGGAATATCATGGGTGATAGCAGACAGTCTTGTCTTACTCCTTCTTGTCTTCACTTCAAGAGCATCACTGAGCTCCCCATTATGACTCACACGGCGTGTGGCGTCTTCATATAGTTGTTGAATGAGGTTGATAAAGGTTTGTGGTATTCAGTAGTGTTGAAACAGCTGCCTGGCAAATTATTTGTCGGTCGACGCTGTTGAAGGCCTTTTCGAAGTCGATGAAGCTGAATTTTAGGTAGACAGTTGACTGCCATTCTATACTCTGTTCTATGATGACGCGTATGATTCCACCATATTCGAGCAATATTATATTGTTACACCTATGGCATAGTTGGCTAAACTGTCAATGTAAACCACTTTTGACGTCTCACCTTTCAAATTCTTACTGAAAGACTGATGTTGAAGTGTTTGTTGAGTAAATCTAGTAGTCTTCAAGTTTATAACACAGGTTAGAGGACTTATGGATACGTCATACCTATATGCCGATGGTAGGAACACTTATGGTAAGGGAGCATAACATGACTTAAGTTAATAATTTTGATATAAGAGAATATGCAGATGGCGATCAAATTTCCTCGATACTTAATATAATTTTGCCAATGCAGTTATACTTGAAAATTAGAGATGAAACTTTCAATAAACAGTGAAGTACTATTTATCTTTAAGGTTCATGAAATCTTTTCCATTGAGCAGATTCGACAAAGTCATACTCATATGCATAATGTTGAGTTGGTGAAGAATATTTGTCTCTCAGATGAATAACTTCAGTGGTGTTGTGTTCTCTAAGCTGAATAGTATAATCGTCAAGCTTTTACTGTCATTCTTGACAACAGTAGCAGCAAAAACTATAGAAAGAAATGAGTTAGTGGATTTTCTTCAAAATTTGCTTAGTAGTTTGTTATGATGACGTTGAATGTGATTGATTGTTTCTGTTGTAATTTTGTTATTGTGTGTAAACATATCTTGACTAATTGTCTTACTGAATTGAACTGTATCATTCTTGTTGTTTAGTATATCATTCATTGGTCGATTGATTGGGTTAATATGTGTGTTGATTACTAACTGACCTGTAGGCTGACCTAAAAATTCCTTCGCATCATTACAAAAACAAGTAATAACAGCCAAGGTCATTATGAAACACTATCAAGCTGATTTTGTTGTAGAGCTAATGTTGTCTAGAATGACAATCAAATTATATTATATTATTATTTGTCCTTTGGGTTCCTAGTGGAACATAGGGCGTCAGTAGCACACCTCCATTCCACTCTCTTCTCTCCACTCTTCAAAACCTGGTTACGCCACTACCCACAAGCTCTAATTTCTTCCTCACATCATCTCCTCCATGTCACCCTTAGTTGGGACGCCCAGCTAGTCGTTTCCCATCTGAGTTCCACTCGACTGCCTGGCCTGGCCTGGTGCGTGATATCCTTGAATGGTCTTCTCAGTGTATGCTCAATCCGATCGATCTCCTCTTCTTTCCAGTGCATATTTTTTGGGTGATAAGTTGTTGGTTGGTTCATTGTCAGCCAGCCAGCCAGCCAGAGTTCCTTGTTGTTTATTCTTATTATTCTGGTCATCTATCTGATCTTCATTGTCAGTATTGAGTGAGGGTAGGTGGCAGCTGTTGATGAATATCTGTAGTTCGTTGGAAATACTTTTCGTGACACGCCAAGCCTATGAACCATATAGGAGCACTGACTTGTCTGACGCTGGTGTTGAAAACCCAGATGCTGTTCACGCCTTATGCTGAGTGCAGAAGTTCTCCACACTTGATGATCTGATCCTGGCTGGCTTTGACGTCATCGTCTGTGCCGCCGCCGCCTGCAGTTGAATGACAATGAAAGCTGCCCAATTATGTCATCTAGGTTAATATTAATACCTAAAATGTATTTAGTTGATGATGTCTGTGATCTGATCGACTTCTTCTTGTGTGTAGGCGCATATTATACATGAAATGAAACCAACCTTGTTATTTACTGATGAATCTTCATGCAGGTAGAAATACTTTTTAATGATTATGATATACAGTGACCAAGGAAATTTTTGACTTTTACACACAAACCCATGTTGTTTAAAATCTACAGTCAACTATAGGTGTCTACAAATAGTGAGTAGTAGTCAGTAAAAAGTGATTATATAGTGTGCAAAGAAAATCTTCAAAATGATACCGATCTGTTCAAATAATCAAATCGTAATGAATATTCACAATCTATACGATTCAAGTAAAAATGAAATGTGTAGGTTTTGTGAAAAATTTTTTTCAATCGATTTCAGGATTCTGATCCTGTGGCTCAATGGTAACGTGTTGATCGCGAAACTTGAAAGTTCCGGGTTCGACACCTGAAGGGCAGGATCATGGGTGAGCACTACTACTGAGGAGGTTGACCAAAGTTCTTCTGATCAAACATGAAATGACTACAGTCATTGATAGTTTAGTTGGTATGTAGAAATATAATGAATGAATACGCTTTGGATCATCTCATTCAAATTGTAGTTCCTTTTATGACCTGTAAGCAGTGGATAGCTGACCTATGATATTCAGTGATGGAATCCAGCGCTTCTTAGTTTTCAATGCCCCTCCAAATTTTGTCCATCCGTGAGAGAAATTACTTTCTCTCTACACGGTTTATCGAACCCAACCATCAATCAGTCACTAAATGGAATGTTTTAGGCTACTGAATTACTCTTTCTAATGGTTATTCTTTAAAGTATGATGAATAGATTTCCATCAATACTGGCTGATAGATAGGAAATTTTACAACTATTCAAAGACAGATTTATGGGTCAGTTGTAAGCTGTAAACCTCATCCCTATTGTTTGTAAACACTATACTATTTTGTCAAATAAATCCTGGATGAATAGGCAATTTCATACTCCGCTTAGTTGTTACATTTTTTAATCCGATAATATTTAACTTTTACTTCATTTCAACACTATGACAGCGAAATTTAACCAACAAAAGTGGCAGTAATAGTAGTGGTAGTAGTAGTGTTAGTAGCAGTAGTAGTGTGAGTAGTAGTAGTGTGAGTAGTAGTAGTAGTAGTAGTAGTAGTAGTAGTAGTAGTAGTAGTAGTAGTAGTAGTAGTAGTAGTAGTAGTAGTAGTAGTAGTAGTAGTAGTAGTAGTAGTAGTAGTAGTAGGAAATCACTGCAATCCGTTTATTGTTCATATCAAATGATACTAATCTTTGTGTGTTGCATCAATTGAAGTAATATAACAAAAAAGTGTCAATTATTTATCATTTTAGAGTTCAAGACGTTCAAGTGAAAGTAGCGGTTCTGTTGATAGTGAAGTAATATTAGAAGCTGAACGCTTAGAATTAGAACGTTTAGCTTTAAAAGAACTTGAGTTATCAATTGTAAGTTATTCTATTTAGTAGTACCTCCTTTTTGGCGTATTCTTTAACTATTTATTTAGATTATTCTTTCTAATTTGTAACAAGATTTCAATTGTTGTTTATCTGTTTGTTTCAATAGCTTACTGGTTTACATATTTCACTTTGAAATGATGAAATAGTATTTAAAGTAGGCACAAGAAGTATGCCCGACTTATATCCTAAGGCAAAATTTCATCGCATAGGCGTTCCCCTTGATATACACCAATTAATTCAATCATCAATATAAGTAAATCACTGTAACTACCATCCAATAATAATAAATATATTTCAAGTTGTTATTCATCGTAGACTGACATCAGTTGGAGGAACAAAGGAAACCTGGGAGCTCTGGACAGCTGTTTCGTCCTAGTATGGGACTCCTCAACAGTGCGCACCCACGACCTCACACCGGCAGGGATCGAACCCGCGACCTTCAGGTTCCGTGGCCAGCGCGTTACCATTGAGCCACTGTTAGAGAACATTATAAAACGTTATCTTCATGTTTAGATGAAAACTATACAAGCAAACTAATGAAGTAGCTATGGGTTCTCCAGTGTCCCCTATCGTTGCAAACCTCTGCATGTCCCATATTGAATCAATCATCTTTTTAAACACCATCAAACCACGTATTTGGCTCAGATACATAAATGATACTTTCATAATTTTGAAAAGATCTGGCCTAAGAACCTTTTCGAACTGAATTAACACTTATTCTCCATATATATATATGTATAAAGTTCACATGTGAACATGAAAATCCAAGCAGGGAACTACCATTTCTAGACTGTTCTATAGTTAAAAGGAATGGAAACGAAAGTCTAAATTTATCGATTTATCGCATAAACCAACACATTCAAATCGATATGTTGATTTTAACTCAGCACATCTACTCAGTGCTAAACTTTCACTTGCTCGGAACTTATTCAGGAGAGCCACAAAGCTCATCACGAATGAAGATGACAGGCGAACAGAAGTAAGTAATATATCAGATGTTTTATATTCCAATAACTACCCTCATCATGTCATTCAAAAGATCCAGAAACATGAATCGTGGAAACCAAGAGAAAATTCATATGATGATTCTTGGATTGGTACAGTAGTTCTACCATTCCACCAAGGTACAACCGAAGAGTTACAAAGAATCTTAAGAAAGTACCGAGTTGGGACCGTTTACAAGACAACCAACACTCTCAGTAATGCTCTAGTCCACATAAAAGATAAACTTCATTATACCTTCAGACAAAATTGTGTCTACAAATTAGGCTGTGTTGACTATGATGCTTATTAAATGGGAGAATCATCCCGTAAGATCCTCATTAAGGCTAAAGAACATGCAAGCTACACAAAATGACCGCCAAATAATCCTGTAGAACTAGAGAACTTACAAATCAAGTCGGCGATCGCAGTTCACGCCATCTATCACAGTTACAAAATCAATATTGAAAATATTAAAATTATTCGAAAGGGATTTTTAAACTACAAAGAAAGAAGAATAGCCGATGCCAGGCATTTCATATTATATTTTTGAGGGAGTTGTGGAGATTTAGAAATATCTCAAGTTGTTATTCATCGAAGACTGATATCAGTTGGAGGAACAAAGGAAACCTGGGAGCACTGGACAGCCGTTTCGTCCTAGTATGGGACTCCTCAGCAGTGCGCACCCACGACCCCACCAGCAGGGATCTAACCCGCAGCCAGCGCGTTACCATTGAGCCACTGGGTCAGAATCCAATGCTCTATATTTCCAAGGTCTGTTGGCTGACGATATAGCTCAACCGCCACCCAATGTCATCGTTGAATATCTGTCCTCACGGCCATCAGGCTTTGACTCCACCGGTCACGACTTCCCATTGGAACTTCGGGAATACTTCTCGAAGCTAGTCACCAATGAGCACCAGTTCAATTAAATTTTTGAGGGAGTTGTGGAGATTTAGAAATATTTCAAGTCGTTATTCATCGGAGTTCCGAAGTTCCAATGAGAAGTCGTAACTGGTGGAGTCAAAGCATGATGACCGTGAGGACAGATACTCAACGATGACATTGGGTGGCGGTTGAGCTATATCGTCAGCCAACAGACCTTGGAAATATGGAGCATTGGATTCTGACCCAGTGGCTCGATGGTAACGTGCTGGCCATGGAACCTGGAGGTTGCGGGTTCGATCCGGGGAGGGCGGGGTCTTGGGTGCGCACTGCTGAGGAGTCCCATACTGGGACGAAACGGCTGTCTAGCGCTCCCAGGTTTCCTTTGTTCCTCCAACTGATATCAGTCTTCGATGAATAACAACTTGAAATATTTCATATTATGTTGAATCCTAATGCACTCGGGTAACAGAAAGGAAGGCCTAACTATCCAACCAACCTGGACAGTAAGTATTTCCAAAAACAACACATCACACACACAATGGATCTGATCAAAAGTATATACACACAAACAAAACGAATTTTGTCATCCATATTATTTATTTATTTATTTTTCTATACCCAGTTACATACAGACACATATTCATATCACCTTGACCTCCAAACTAATTTAACTGATAAACAATGACAAATTGTGAACGCTTCCTGACCAGCATAACGATGACATTCACGTTCATATTATCATCATGTATAGACGACAATATGATGTGATTTGTCACATTTTACTATTTAAACTATTCAATAACTTGAACAGGTTGAACAATAACTTCATGCAAGCCAACAGGCAATTGATTCACGTTCTGTGTACAACCTGAGTTACACTGTGATATAATATGGGGAATGATTGAAGGTGAACTGAACACTTGAGTAACAGGATGCTTCAAAAGAGTGACCACTGGATTAATGACCTGCTTCATTACTAACTGAGCCACAAGACATAAATACTGCCCTAGAAATAAGTTGACTGTCATGTGGTTGTCGGTCGATATTGTACTCCTGAGTTATCGGTAATGATGTCACTGAGTACGTCTGCATAATAGGCTATGAGGTAGACTATATTTGAAACCTGATAACTAACTGACTAACTACTGAGGTCTCTCATGGTTGTGATTGACTCGAATTCACCACTCAAAATACAGCCATAACTATGCTCTATCCCTGATCTTCACTAATCACCATATTTATCAGAAACATTTTGAAAATTAGACTTCGTAACCCCATATATCGCTACACTTTATGTAATGATGGATCATGTTCAAAGTGTAGTCGCATAAATTCGATTGGATCCATAATGTAGTTGTACAAGGGGATAAGTTTTGATCAGCTAAAATGCTGACCAATGAACGTTTCTAGTTTCAGGTTAACTATAAATTTCTTGAAGTTTCAAGATACTCCTTCTATTTACTGTTGATAAACAGTAAATAGTTCAAAAGCATGACAACATTTCAGCATTAAAAAAAATACTTTTATGATCTCATTTCTATCAAATATGATCTGAATTGTCATAATGTAAACGTTTTATTTTGGCATGTATATATAAATGTATTTTTCTTCTTTTCACTATGTTTAGTCTAAACCAGTAGCTTTTTCAGTTAGAACTAATATCAGTTTTGATGGTGGATTATACGGTTTGGATGCTCCTTCACCGACTAGAGTTGTCAGTTTCAGTGTGAAAGATTTTCTACACATTAAAAAGCGTTTCAATCAAGATTGGTGGATTGGTCGAGTTGTACGAATAGGCAGTCCAATTGGTTTTATACCAAGTCCATCAAAACTTGAAGTTATCAATAATATGATTTCACCGGCTAATACAAATGTAGTACATTTTGCTAGTGAAATACAAAATCCTACAGGGAAATCAGGTAAATAATTTGTTTACTATTCTACTTATTTTCAGGTAGTATTCATTACAGACTGACATCAGTTAGCAAACTATTGAGAATCGAGGAACACTAGACAGCTGTTTTATCATAGTATGGGAGTGCTCAGCAGTACGCACCCACAACCCGACAAGGGGTCGAACTCAAGACCTCACCTATATACATATAATATATATATATATATATATATATATATATATATATATATATATATATATATATATATATATAGTGCTCTCATTCTAATGTGGAACTCCTAAGTGGTGTGCACCTGTGGCCTCGGCAGGGGTCGGATCCACAATCGGCAGAATCTGTAGCAAGCATGTTACCATTAAACCACTGAGTCAGAATCCCATTGTTCACATTTTCTTAATTCTAACAATTCTTCATGTAGTTCAGCTTTCATCTAGTCCCATTGTTGAGTATCTGTCCTTATGTATGACTTGGATTATTATCAGTACAATCTGTGCTGTAAACATCTCGTAATTCATAGTATTCTACTGGTATATCTTATCATAACTCTAACTAGCATCATTAGTGTTTTGAACATTCAATAGTTCAGTTGAAATTTCCTTACAAATTTCAACCCTTCAAATGTTTGACACTGATTTGTATAGAGTGTAAATAACCTGATAAACTGAGCCTATAGCTAGGAAAAACACATAAGCGTCTAGTTCGAATCCTCTAATCACTTTCTAAAATGTACTTGACTATATCAAATAGTTTTTTGTTGTTGTTTTTACTTACCACTAGTTTGCTTTTAGTATATTTCACCTAATTTGTATACTTACTAGTAGCTGTTGGAGGCTTTGGATCAGCAGATACAACATTAGAACGTGGTGGGAATCGTGGACTGTTACTAGCTAACGAGTAAGTTACAGTGAAAGAACATATTTAACTTTCATTTCCTTCAGCAATATTCCTATCTTAAAATGTAATTGATACTTTTCTTTACTTGTGTAAATAGGATAGATATGAAGTTTACTACAGAATAGTCATTTAAGAGTAGACTATAGAAATCAGATTGATTAGCATAATCTACTTCTTCATGAAACAGGAGGGTTTCTTGTTGTGATACTGAGAGCATCTCTAATGAGAACTTTAAATACTCAGTTGAAAGATACAGAGGGAACAGGAAGGAAGCTTACTTAAACTAAGTAATTATACTTTTATTGCTATAAGGGATAGATAGATAGATAGATGGGTGATGAATTTGTCATGTGATGAAGAAATTACAACCGATAAGTTTTGATGACTCTCTTCAATTGATCAAGACATTAGAATTGGAAGAGACTTTGAAATTTAATTTTTTCTTTCAATACTTCATTGAAAATAAGACAAGATAGTTTCTTCTAGAGGATTGATCTATAAGAAGCTGACAGACAATCCACAATACATAAGTTTCTATAGATTGAATGAATGCCTCTTGATCAGGAATTACAAGAATCTGTAAAGATAATACAGTTGATTATGAGTTGAACAAACCTCAACAGACACAATGGTACACAAGAAGTATTCATTGAGAAGTAATAAGAAAAAACTGAAATCCAAATTGTATACTTATTTATTATTTTATTTATTTTTCCTTTGGGCTTCAGTAGCACACCTCCATTCCACTCTGTTCTCTTCAGTCTTTTGGACCTGGTACCACGACTCCCCATAAGATGTCATTTCCTTCTCACACGATGTCCTCCATGTCACCCACAGCTGGGACGCCCAACTCGTCGTTTCCCATCTGGGTTCCACTCGAGTGATGTCCCCAGTCAACCTTCTTAGTGTATGCCCAATCCATCTCCACTTCCCCCTGCATATTTGTTGAGTGATAGGTTGTTGGTTGGTTCGTTGTCAGCCAGCCAGCCAGCCAGCCAGAGTTCCTTGTTGTTTATTCTTTCTGGCCATCTGATCTTCAGTATCGAGCGTAGATGGAAGCTGTTGGTGAATATCTGTAATTTGTTGGAAATGCTTTTCGTGACACACCAAGTCTCTAAATCATATAGTAGCACTGACTTGAAATTGATGTTGAGAATCCGGATGTTGTTCACGCTTTATGTTGAATGCAGTAGATCTCCACAGTGATTTCAGATTAGTGAAAGCTTTTCTTGCTTATCCGATCCTCGCTTTGACGTCCTCGTCTATGCCTTCTTTAGTTAGCTGTATACTTAGGTAGTATACATATTATATAAGTGTAGACCATCGATATGAGTGCCGATTTCGTAGATGATACTACAGTAGAAGGCATAAAGAATTTACAGTTTAAATCTCAATTCAAGCCATATCTCTGTGTACAGAAAAAGTAGATTCAATCTGTCATCTTGCTATAGTCTAAGCTTTTTCCTCTAATTTTATAATCTAAATATCAGTAATCGGTTAATAAGGGGTACCTACATTATAATCCTTGTTTCTTTCTTCACCTTCTTTACATGAATCAAATGGACACCATCACGGTCACGGTTACCACCTAGTAGAGATTTTAACCTTGTTGAATCCTTTATCTTTCTCCTAGGTTACTTACAACTCCGTTGCACGCTTGGCTCTAATCTTCGATGCTATTTTAGTGATGCAGCTCAACCCTATTACTGAACAGCAAGCTGTTAAATGTCTGTGATATATATATAACTTCAGAGAGTCATGTAATAAGGACATTTTCATCACCGAACCATCTCTTCTTTTCCTAAAAGACGGCATCCTTTGTCCTCTAACCCCAATGATATGGCGCTGGTGAGGACTACGAAACTAGGACGAAACGGTTTTTAATGTTTCCATTGCTTCTCTAGCTAAAGAATTAGTTCGTGATAGATGTTAAATCGAAATAGGAATAAGCATTTGAAATATTGTACCTTTCTTGGTGATTCAATAAGATGTGGGGACACAACTTCATCTTCACAAACATCATACAATCGGCATATTCATATTCAGTAAAGCTGCAGGAAAAATTTCTAGAAAGCAACAAAAGTAGGTCATTTTTATGCATTGGTCACATGAGGATTTGGTAGTTAGTGTATGATTCGGCCTCTTGAATGACATACTATCCTGCATACTGATTTCCTAGAAAGCCTGTTCTTTTCATCCACTATGTAAAAATCTGATTATGCACTTTTAAGGGAAATATTCCATATCTGAGATAGTTCCATGAGATGAGATGAGAAAACTTCTTCTTCTTCGTCTCAAATAACTCTGGTTACCTGGTTTTCGTTGATAGTTATTTCGGCCATATTGAAAAATGAAGGCGGGTAGCACAACTAGTTATTCAGTATACAATGAAACTATCGCTCCGATGACCTTGAAAATGACCTACAAACTTACTGTCACCAAATTCAAGTATCAATACTCACCTTTTCTCATATATCTAGATATAATAATGTGCATGAATGATTCCAACTGCCTCTATGAATTCAGAAAAGCGTCTGACGTTCGTAGGATTTTGAGATAATTGGGAAATATTTGTAGGTCAGCAAGATGATTTCGTTGCATTCTCTTATCGGAATGCTTTAATCACGGAGCTTTCATTGTCATTCTAGACAACATCAGCAACAGTATAAGCTTCAGAAAGGAGTGGTCTATAAGTATTTCTTCACAAATGGCTTAGTAGCTTGTCCTGATGACGTTGAATATGATTAGTGGTTCCTGTTATAATTTCGTCATTAGTCTGCACACGTATCTTCTTGATTGGCAGTGTTACTGATGTGAACTCTGATCTTCTTGTTGTTTCATCTGATGATTATTAGTTGATAGATTGAATCAAAGTCAGTATGTCTGTTAATCGGTGACTGACTTGAATGCCAAACTTCTAGAAATCCTGTATCCAGGATTTCTAAATCCTTCCACCACGATTCATATCCACAATTGTTTATATGTATTGATATGAGCGAAGATATGTGATGATACTTGACTGCCAGAGAATCTTTAAAAGCTCGTCACGAAACAACAAGAAGGTCATAGTTCGTGTGAGTAGGAGAAACAACTGAAATACATATGGAAAGGGTGATAAGATTTTAGCAGAAATAACCACTCATGCCCAACATCCTCATAGCAAGCTACTAAGCTATTCATGAAGAGTGACAATGAAAGCTTTTGGGATAAACATTCAGCTGAGAGAATACAATAGTATGGAATTTCAGAGAAGCTGAAGAACATTCTTTCATGATGTATTACCTTATTAACTATTTTTTTTTTTACATTGAACATTTTCAATATCATCAGTGTAGACCATCGTGGACCAATTTTGGGTGGTAATCGGCAACGACAATCTGAATCACCTCCAGGACATAAGAATTGGAAAGGTTAGTTCGAATGTACTCATAAAAATGCTCATTTGTTATTCATTTATGATAATAAAAAACATAACACTAACTGATATATGAATAGTAAGAATATGTACTAAATCATATTGAATGAGTTATGTAGACTGAAGATGAACAGTGGATAACTTATTATAAAGACAGGTGAACATCTAAATTATCTTTATTATTTATTATTTATCCCCTGGGTTCCAAGTGGAGCATACGGCTTCAGTAGCATGTCACCATTTCACTCTCTTCTCTGCAGTCTCCTCAATCTGGCTGCACGACTTCTCATAATCCTAATTTTATGAATTCACTTCAAGTTCTATGTAGGTAGGTGCTTGAAAAGATTTCAGTCATCTTGAATAATAGTCATGGTTGTATTGTGTTCTCTGAGTAAGCTGAGTTGTTTAATCGTGAAGCTTTCATCGTCTTGCTAGACAGCGACATCATCCACAGCACTATAAAGTCATCGACAGAAATCAACAAAACGCATCATCTACCATAATGCATAAAAATATATCAGAAATCACGACAAGATTACTGAGACCACTTGGTGGAATTGGTGTGGCTCATTAACGAACAAATTCCCTCCAAACACTATTATGCAGACCAAAGGAAGCAGCAAGCAAGGAAGACAAACCGAATATCATTTACAAAATGAACTGGAATAACTGTAGTCAACACTAAATTGGACAAAGTGGTCGGCCTCTTCGCCTTCGTCTACATGAACACCAATTGACTATCAAACGTCACACACGACATTTCATCACTCATTTCAATACATGTGGATAACAACTATGGACATGAATTCAATTTTGACAATGTAGAAATGTTGGATGGAGAGAGGAAACACAAAGAATATGAGAGAATTCCTAGAAGTTTGACATTCAGGTCAGTCAGTCAGTCAGCTAGTTGGCAATCAACAGATGTATAGACATAGACCCAATCTGTCGACTAATAGAAAGATGAAAAGCGACAGGAAGGTGAGAGGCCAGGTCAGGCAGTGGAACAGCTAACAGGAAAATCTATGCAGTCAGTCAAAGAGACAACAGTCGAAGGAAACAACCAATCATAGACCACATCGTCAGAGCAAGCCACTAAATCAGTCGCGGAGAGATATTGACAGGTCACTTCATACTGAAGTTAGTGCTGTGGATGATGTCGTCTAGAAGAAAGGCGATGAAAGCTTCACGATTAAATAATCGAACTCAGAGAATACGGGACAACCAAGACCGTCCATCTGAACTACAAATATTCTCCACTACTTGAATATTAATCAGTTAAACGTGTTTACAACGCCATTGAAAAGTTTGAATTTGATTCGTTTTCATGACTGATTACTATAAGACGGCTGACTCCAGATGTTGAGTTATTCCTACTATGATTTTTGAGACGTCTAGCTTAATTATATGGTAGGTGTTAGTTGGCAGGAACCTGTAGACTTAAGCTTGGTAATAGTTGGTATTTATTCATAACGCTTATTAGAAATCATCTAGAAATTTGTGCTCTACTAACCTTCACAAAGTATAACCCAATGGGGTAGAAAAACAAACAAATTTCTGACGTTTTGCAACCTCATAAAAGCCTCTTCTTCAGGGAATAAAACCAGTACAAGTTGCATGTTAAACTGATAAATGGATAAAAATAAGATAAAATGAGGTATTTGCAGAAAAATGCAGTCCATAATGAAAATCCTATCACGATATTATTGATAGATAATGGTTAACATTGGAATACAGGGGCGTGTTTTGCCCTACTTGAGACTCGTCATATGGATGTGCACGATTGCCAGTGGTTGATGTTTTTTCCTCTGATACTCGAACCAAGCACCAGTTACTGGAAACGCTAGATGGTCTTCTAGTAGGCCACTTGATCAAGATATTGGTCCATCATTTCGGTCTAATCAACGGTGTAGATTTATAAGCCATAACATCAAAGCTAAATCTCACTGTGGTTTCCAATGGAAACCAAAATATTGTGACTGCTAGACACCATATATATATGTCAAGATTACAAGCGCGAGGCTGCACGTAAAATGAATAGTCCTAAGTCACTCATACAGATCAACAATGCTCTCTAGCCAGATCAATGTAATCTAAACACCGGATGTAAGTTCTGCTTGTTTGTAGCCGATTACATGACTAGTGGGCCTAGAGTGATTCGTCTCGAAGAGTCGCACTGTTCAGAACACTCAATACCTTCAGGTTTCACGGGAACGCGTTAACCATTCAGCTGAGGAGTCTTATACTTGGACGAAACAGATGTTCAGTGCTCCGAGATTTCCAGTGGTTCCCCCAACTGATGTCAGTGAATGATGAATACTACTTCTAAATTGCAAAAATCCCCATTCATCTTAGAAAACCTTTAAGTTAAAGATATTTATTCATATAAAGTCGCTTACTTAACCCATCTAAGATAGTCTTAGTCGGTAAGTTTTGTTATCGACGCCGGACAGGATTTCTGAACTAGGAAATATATCTGAGTAAGGGAGAAATTTGAACCAATAAGTTTTACGTCAGACAGCATATACTTTACCAGTTGTACTACAGACGAGGTCTAGTTTTTCTTTAGACCATTTGGTAATCAGTCAAGTTGTGATGTTTTTAATAGATAAGGATACTGATTGCATGCGATTGTAGAATCTGTTCAATTTTTAGGTGAATAGAAGTTAAACAGCTAGACTATGTTCAAACTGTTTACTTTCGGTTAATGGATTCACTGGATTAATATTAACCATTCATAACTACTCATATTGACCGTTAGTAGTAAGTATATGCTGCATAACATTCACTTTTTAGTGTTATAATGACAAGAATTTCTTTCAGATACTGACGGATATGATGATGATGATCTACGTGAAGGACCACAGACT
The DNA here is from genome assembly GCA_944470555.2 of Heterobilharzia americana. NCBI lineage: Eukaryota > Metazoa > Platyhelminthes > Trematoda > Strigeidida > Schistosomatidae > Heterobilharzia > Heterobilharzia americana. The sequence goes on along the minus strand of CALYCZ020000333.1, from coordinate 6,998 downwards.
ACTGAAGTGTCAGGGCAAACAAATACAAAGAAACCACAGCCTATTGGACCTGGAGTTAAAAAGAAGGCATTCTCAAAAAAGTAAACTACGACTAATTAAGTGCTATATTTTTCATTGAATGTTTTTGTCAATGAAACATTATAATGCTGTTTTTAACGTTCGAGATCAAAAATCCACTACCTTAGAACCAACCAATCCACACAAAGCTTCAAAATGGAATACTGTCTAGGTGACATCCTTCCAGATGGATTTCCCAAGATTATAATGACAACCGACGACCTATTGGGACAATATACTCACCGATAGAATTGATTGATAGTCGTGTTATACAGAAAATTAGTGGAATTAGAAACCTATGAACCACTCACTGGATTCCCACCGATTGTCTGAGTAGTAGGTTACTTGTTAAGAGATCCCTAGAGGGGTCACAGGTGAACATTGTTGAGGAGTCTCATACTGAGATGGAACAGCCTTCCACTTCCCTCAGGCTTTAACTGATTGTCCAATCGATGTAGGTTCGTAGTATTTTTTATCTCGCAATTTTGTTTGTTTATTTATTCGCTGATAATAACAGTATCACTCGTAAAGTAGATGACAACACATCCGTTTTGATAGGAGGTACACCGATTCAAATTTTAATAGGACGATAAGTGCCAATCAGATTTTAATTCTGGTTTTGTTATTAGTAGTGTGATGAAGCTATAGAAATTTATTCCAGATAACTTACAATAAACACAGTACACCTTTTGTTGTCCTATCTGTGTAGCTAATCGGTTACAGAATATTGGAGAATAGCCCAGTGGTTAAGTCACTGATTACAACACTGGGTGATGCCGGTCGAAATTTCAGAGATGACATCATTTCCCTCGACGTTGCAGATATGCCTTGCTGACGATTGCCAATCAGTTGGAAACGTAGGCCTCTAAGGACTCCAATTAACTTATTGTTAGAAACCGTTTAGCTGATTGTTTACAGCTATAAATATAAATCTATTTGAAACGTGTTAATTTGCTTGTAACACGTGATGGTATACAATCAACCTGCAGGTCGTTATGGGTATTTTTCTACTACAAAGAATGTTCAGCCACATATTTCTCTAGTTCATGACAGTTACGTAACAGAGATAACATGTTATGGTATTCATTGAAAACCTAGTTGGGGAGTTAAAGACCTGCTCAACTGCGGGAAATAGGAAAATACACAGCGCAATTTGCTCTAATATGGTGTTCTCTTAAAGTCCTCGGCAACTTTTCACTTGTATCTTGATCAAAGTGTGGCAACTGGAGTCATTTTTCACCGAGGTATTATTATTATTGTTTGTCCCTTGGGTTCCTAGTGGAACATAGGGCTTCAGTAGCACTTCTCCATTCCACTCTCTTCTCTGCAAACTTTTGAACCTAGCCCCAAGAAAACTCACAAGCTCTCATTTCTCCCTCACACCATTTCCTCCATGTCATCTTCAGCTGGGAAGCCCAACTCGTTGTTTCCCATCTGGGTTCCATTCGAGGGCTTGGCGCCTGATATCCTCAATCGGCCTTCTCAGTGTATGCTCAATCCGATCCATCTCCACTTCCTTCTGCATATTTGTTGGGTAATAGGTTGTTGGTTGGTTCGTTGCCAGCCAGCCACAGTAAGTTCCTTGTTGATTATTCTTTCTGGCAATCCATCTGAGCTTCAGTAACGAGCTAGCGTAGGTGGCAGTTGTTGATGAATATCTGTAGTTTGTTGGAAATCCCTTTCATAACGCACCAAGTTTCTCAACCATCACATAGAAGCGCTGACTTAATCTTGTTCATGCTTTATGCTGGAGTGTAGAAGATCTTCACACTATTTTACACCGATAACGGATCGCATATTGAAGTTGATAGACTTCAGTCAATAATTCACTTGTATGATAGAATGAGAAATTGTTCATCTATTTAATAATTTCAATGATTAATACTTCAATTTTCTATTTAGAATGAATTAGTACCACCGTATGAGATTGTTCCGTGTATGCGACCGGTTGTATTCGTTGGTCCAGCTTTAAAAGGTTATGAAGTGACAGATATGATGCAGAAGGCAATATTTGATGCAATGAAAAAACATTTTGATGGAAGGTTTGTAAGAAATCTCTAAGAATATTCAATAATTCTGTATGTTAACTTTTCATTCACCTTGTGCATTGAAATTTCTTTAACGATTCAATTGGTTCTATGGTGTAGGATTTTTAGCCAAATCTTCCATTGTTTTACTTGGCTGGCTGGCTGGCTGCTGGCTGAGCGGCTTAGGACTGGCCAGTTAGTAACTTTTCAGGTATATTTTGAAAAGTATCCTGAACATACTCTTACTTATTTACTGAAGGTTCCTTTTTTTATTTATTTCATTTGACACTTGATTATACATTTTTTATATCATGTTGATAAATATCAACTGGCTTGATCGATTTATTAACAAACATTATACCCTAAAGATTCATTATTGAAATTATCCCACAGAATGTATCTCATTCATTGATATCAACAAGTGAATGTTTAAACTAACAATATGATTCATCTACTTGTCTTGTCTTGTCTTGTCTTGTGTATGGATCATTTGAAGAGAATACTCAAATGGTTACAGAAGTAACTATTCTACATAAGAAGCATAGATAGAATAGAATTTTACTAATTGTTCACTTTTATCAATCATCTAGTTGATATAATTTGAATAACAAACATTTAGAGTAAATTTTTCTATTTACAATCCATACTCAGACTGTTAATGTAGACATTTTATTGTTTTCACTTCATTTCCCTGAACTTTATTATCTATATTCATTCAGAGATGATTCTATACTACATGTCAATGTGAACATCTTATCACTCAGTGTATTTAGAGGAATAGTGAAGACTGGAGAGGACTGAATAACTGTGTTGTACTGGTGTATATAACTCGTCGGCAGATCGCATCGTATATTATCTCAAAACTAGTCAATCCCTTCTCCCCCCCCCCACACCTTCGGACTGAATTACTGTCCACTGCTCACAGTTAACATTCTGTAGAGCAGATTTCCAGAAGTTAAAGTGAAAAGTATTAGACTATGGGTTATCGTTGCTCACTGCACATAAATTTCTCTTTTTATGAAGAAACAACTGTCTATTGCTTTAAGATTTTCAATCACCCTCCATCCTTCATAATGAATACTATCTTGAATGACAACTATAGTTGGATGTAAGTGGATATAATTGCTTACCTAATTCTAGGGGAAATGTTATCTAAATGAATGATGAGTGGGGCAGATAGACACTTGTAATGATAAGAAACACAATAACAATAAGAGAAAGTAGTTAAAAGGAAATTGGGTGGGATACCTCGCGGGTCACAGGTGCCCACTGCTGAAAAATCCCGTACCAAGAAGAAACAGTTGTCCAAACATTTGAGGGAATTCACTTCAAAAAGGAGGATGAAGCTAATAACGTAATTCCCTTCCTAGATATAGTCACATCAAAAGAACACATGACTGGACTTTAATAACTCCAGTGTACAAGCACTGTTCTCAAGAGCCAAAAACATACTGCAACACTGAAGCACTACAGAAAGTCAATGGAAAACACCTGTAGAAGTCAATAACTATCCATTGAACTTTATCTCAAAGTGTTTTTCAGCAGGATGAAAGACAGAACAATTGCTTCAACTCACTAGACGCCTTATTCTATCCCTATATCAAATATATCTCGAAAACTGTCAACCGATTACTTCTCATCTTTTCGGAATTAAAGCAGAACACAAACCAACGAAATCACTAAACAGTATATTGTGCAAACCAGGGAATCCATTGCCATAATCAATTGCAGACATTAATGATGGATACTGGGTAGCAGTGGAATCCACGATGCGTATTTCGTCCTATTTGGTATAATACAAACAATAACACTAAAAGTATACCCATCACACAAGATGTGGCTATCCTGGCTTGGTGGTCTAATGCATAACGCTCTGACATTTGAAGCGATCGTCCCGAATTCGAATCCCGGGTGGAACAACACTCACTGGGAGGCAGGTATTTAAGGCTGACGAGTCCCAAATAGGACGAAATGTGCATCCTGGATTCCACTGACAACCACTCTCCACCATTACTACATAATTAAGAACACATGCAATCTTGAGGCATCCGCACAGGATCCATATGCCGATAGAGACCGGTCAATTCAATCCAATCAACGACAGTATAATACAAGCAATAACATTGATTGCAAAGACTGTTTGCAGCCCACGCGGTTCAGTCTATCCATTGGATCGCTCAAAGAATTCATGAACACCAAGTAACAGTAAAGTGAGATGACGCGGCCTCCTTGTTTTCAATGCATGCACATAACCACAATCACAAATTCAACCAGGAGATTATTGAAGTCCTCCTCCAAAGAGCAGGTTCAAAATTTGCATGAGATTTCCTAGAAACAAGACATTCAAACGAAATGCAAATCAACAGACATGTGGATGTAGACCCAATCTACAATCTACTTACAAAGAGAACACCTATCCATCGACCAATAGCAAATTGACCGGACAAATCAAAAATGATACTGAGTATGACGACGAAAGATAGCACAATTTCACTGTGACAAAGAATATCTAGTATTGTGACTGAAAGAAAATTGAGGTCAAAGATGTCAGGATGTGATAAAAAAATGTCTTCTCTAACTTACCATTGAACAACACCCGAGATCGATAAAAGCACTATCAACCAGCTACTGTCCCTAGACGTATTGCTCAGTCGACGGGAGGATGTCTGGATCAGGAGGTCGATCTATAAGAAACCTACATGGACAGGGTAATATCTTGATTTCCATAGCTATTGCCCAGTTCAGTATAAACGTGGTTTACTTAGATGCTTATTCAACAAGATAAAGCATATCTACACCAATGACACCAGAGAAGAAGAAACCAACTTACTGACAGCAACAATACTGACACAGAATGGATACCTGTTGACATTTACCGACAGGTGCAAAAGTTATGTGCCATTGAAAAGTACACAGTGTTCCGTTGTTAACATAAATGTCTACATCTCATTACCATTTAGAGGTGATTCACATAGGTTTCTTGTGAGGAAAAGACTTAGATCGGCCATCTGTAAAACGTATTATGTAGCCAAGGTGATCATTGTAGAGAAGACCAAGCACAAACAAAAACAACATATAAACGATTACATCACACATCCCACTGTGTTTATCAATTTGAATGTATGTGTGGACACATACATATATAGGGAGGAGTAATCGTGATATGCAGTTACGGAAGGTTGAACATGTACCTAAGTGTTTGGTATCAAAAACCAATTGACCTCAACAGATCCGATAAGTGCAGGTAACAAACATCCATCTTCGTCTATCGCTAAACATTTACTAGAAACTAACCATAGGATTGACATGAAAGGAAATAGCCTATGAAGTACTACATAAGAGTGGTCAAAGTCGAGTGCTCAATATTGATTCAAGCTCTTGCCATCTGTTAATTTAAACCCCATACTTTATGTATACAAAAACAATTTGTACTCATGTTGAACCTACATTGGTGGTGTATTGATTTTAACTTTCATACACAAGAGTAAAGTTTGTTTTTTCTTCTTTTTCTCTCCCTTCCTATTCCCTCCAATGTTTCCTATTAACTTGATTGACCTTCTTCATAAATTTTCACATAAATAATTCTACAAGTCCTCGCCTGGTTAACTAGTCCACTAGTTACTAGCCGGTCCTAAGCCCGGGTAAAGAGGGAAGGTTGGGCATACGGCTAGCAACCCTACCCGTAAAACAAATCTAACCGCTAAACAAACTTCAAAGCACAAACGAAATATAAAATATGAAAACAAACTTATTCCCGCTGGAATCGGAGAGGCGAAATGACGCCAGTTGGTGAAAGCCTTCGGGAAGCCAATTGGCCGGGCCGATGTGTCTTCTCTCAATGAAAGCGAAAGTAAACGTGGGGACATGGAATGTCCGTACGATGTTTGAACCCAGCAAGGTAGCCCAGATTGCAAAAGAGATGAGAAGGTATCACACTGAAGTGCTTGGGATTTGCGAAAGCAGATGGAATGGGAGTGGACTCTCCAAACTGTCAACTGGAGAATCAATAATCTACTCCGATACTGTCACCCAGACGACAAAGCGATGAGTTGGATGTCCGAGGGTGACATGGAGGAGGTCGTGCGAGGAGGAAATGAGAGCTTGTAGGCTGTCGTGGAACCAGGTTCAAAACATCTCGGAGAACAGAGTAGAATGGAGACGTGCTACTGAAGCCTATGTTTCACTGGGAACCCAAGGGACTAATAAAATAAAATAATAATGTGTGAGGGATCAGATTGTTCGAAATGTATAGCGCTAATAAACCACCACATGTTTCAGATAATCTTCATCTTCGACAAAACAATAAGAAGACGTAAATTGTCTGAACTGTGTAATGTATTTGCACAACACGTTTCGAACTATCTGATCACATATGTACTTGTCATAGGTATTTATATAAAAGCTCATGAATATAAGGGTGTGAGAAAATGAAAAGGGGTCAGGTAGGAAGGCTGATTAAAGGCCGAATAACAGTGAAAATCAATAAAGCGAAAAAATAATAATACATCGAACTTGGTTTTCAATATAGATACATATGGAGGACTAATAGATCCATGCAAGTAAGGGCCTCGGAACATATTCCAAAGTGGCTTCAGAAGCAAATTAAATCACCTGAACCTATAAATGTTGATAGCAGACGTCCAAGTTCTTCTATCGTCAAACATATCGTTGAGACAAGTCACAAGATTAATGTGGCTACTTCCTTCACACCTATTAACAAAACATGTTGGGGAGGGATCGTGAAATTTGTTGAAGCCTTAGCTATTAGGAAGTTGAAACCACCTTTATGTGTTCATAAACAATTTGTTGTCACATTAAATCTTCCTGGTAAATTCAACTATTGAAAAACCAAGTTCGATGTACTATTATTTTTTCGTTCTATTGATTTTCATTGTTATTCGGTCTTTAAGTCAG